>WTXV02010340.1:0-19849 GCA_009823435.2 Nymphicus hollandicus
GTCTTCATATGGGAGGTGCTCCAGCCCCCTGATCATCCTCGTGGCCCTCCTCTGGACTTGTTCCAACAGTTCCATGTTTGCTCTACGGGGGGAAGTATGATGTTTGCTCTTTGGGCAAAGCCCTCTGTATGTAACAGATCTGATGTCAGCGCTGCAACACAAGCTATGCTGACAGTTTCATACCCATGAATTAACACGCAGGTCTGCCAAGGAAAAGCAGCTGTGTAATTGGTAAGGTCTCACAATTTGACTGTTTGGCAGTGTCGACCACTTGGGGCACCTATTGTATTTATCGTTGCTCCCTGTGGATAGCACAGAAACATCACTTTAAACTGACAGAACATGACAGCGAACATGAAATCAGT
This sequence comes from Nymphicus hollandicus, assembly GCA_009823435.2. NCBI lineage: Eukaryota > Metazoa > Chordata > Aves > Psittaciformes > Cacatuidae > Nymphicus > Nymphicus hollandicus. Next base: position 366 of record WTXV02010340.1, read on the forward strand.
GCCGGATATATCCAGACATTACTGAACTCCTTATGCTTCTTTATAAGGGTGGCGAAGAAAAGGAGATTTTTTTTCTTTTCCTTTAGTTTAATCCTTTTAAAGTGGCACACTCTCCTCAGTAACTCAAGCTGGAATTGTTTTGGTTAGTCTCCATGCATGCAAAAGGACACTCAGATTTTCACAGATCCCAATCTGAAACTGTTTGTATAACTCTTGTACTTTTTTGCTACATGTATGGGCCCATTGCCATTGTATTACAATAATAATTAGAAATCCCTGGCAGTACTCTAAAGGGGGCAAGAAGTAACTATTTTCATCTTCTACAAACATAACATGGAGATCTGATCCAAAATAGGCAGCTATTTGCAGTGACAAAAGTAGCAAAAAAGTCAATTTTTAGATGCCAAACTGGACATTCCCTCAAGGGGTCTGTTTTTCAGAAAAGCTCATCACTCAGTCTGTAGGAAACCAGCTTCTGTAAGGAGTCTCCACTTACCCAACGACTGAGGAAATTAGAATCACTAGGCTCTAGTGAAAATCACCTCCGCATTCCCCTGTTCTTCTAAATAAAACAAAGGTGTTTTTTCCAAGAAATAAAACTCATATCCATTCATTTTCCTGTAGGGGAAGCAATTTGCCCCTATATTTCTAAACACATTTTACACTGGCTTGCAAACACTTTCTATCTTTTTGAATGCAGGCAGACTATTTCTGAAATAGCTTTTTGCACATGTACTCTGATTGTATTTTACTTTCTTTGATCATTTTGTTGCTATACTATTGATTTTTGCATTAAAAGAGAGAGACAATTCCCAACAACATACATGTTTAAAGTATAGAAATCTTTCCCCTTTCGTAATTAGTTCCCCCTTTTCTGACTCCATTTATTGAAGTCTCAAGGGCCAATTGCTACAATTCTTATTCAGGCATAACTTGCATTAATCCATATATGTTACCATAATAATCTGTTATGAAAATAGCAGTCATATCAGGTTATAGTTTTCTAACATCATTAGGTGGAAGAGGAAGGAGAAGGGGATGGATTGTAAGCAAATAAGCTTTTATCGTAAACCAAAACCATCCATAATAATTAGCTGTATCTGGGAAGCATTCATGATTACCAAAAGTAAATTGATTAGTTTTAATTAATGTCTCTGTTTTACCATGGCATCATTCAGATTGCAGAAGGGACATTTGCAGTATTTATTCTCTTCCATGTGACTTTCTCTCTCCTTCTCCCTCCCATCTCCAACAGTCCCAATTGTTTTAGTTTTCAGCTTGATCAAAGTATGGCCTTCAGTGATTTCACATCTTTAGCCCATTCATCAGAAAGTCTAATAAAAGTGTTGAACTCTTTTATTGATAGACAGTGGCACAAAATACGGGGCCTGGGAAAGATCAGCCACCTCTGACTTTCCCTCATCAGCTGTCATACGAAGGTATTGCTTACCCAGTGACAGAGGGGCCTTGTTTTGTGCCCTCAATAAAATGAATCCTGCTGGAAAATAACACCAAAGACGGCTATTCTTCTTCTGAAAAGTATTGTCCATCACAGCCTTCCAGAAGTCCTCAAAGGTCAGTTCAGCTTTCAGCTATGGGTTGCCCATTGCTTTATATGTCAGAATGAAGATTCTCAGATACACAATCAGTGGGATGTCACAGGCCATCATAATTTATAGCCCTGCAAACACATCTCATGCTGGGTCTATATCTTCTACTGCAGACTGAAGGGCTGTGTAATTTCTGGGGTAGAAGAGGCAGCCTCAGCAAATCCAATAGCACGGATACATATCTCAGCAGAGGGAGATTCAGAGGACGAGCAGCAAGTGCCAGGGTTAGAGATGGATAACAGATTCTACCTAACCCTATTGTTGATTAGAAAATTGTGTGTTTGATTAAACATCTCTCTTTTTTTTCCCAAGAGTCAACTTTCTGTGGCACATGATTTATTGATTTCTTTCTTTTTTACAGTTGTAAGCATATTCTATAGCTCACACGATAGTGAACCAGAACTACATAAATAGGGAGCCTGCAGTCCATCACAAGAGATGAAATCAAGTCAGTGACATCAATTTACCACAGAGATTCAGACCACAAGAAAACACAGTAGTGTTTTATCTTAAAATAATTTTGGTAGAACTTCTTTTTTATTCAGACATTTGCCAAGGAAATTAAACTTTCCAAAGGAAAAAAATCCCAAAACCTTAAATTCATATTAAATTCCAAGTGAGGTGTGTTCATTTTCACAACACAGACATTGAGCATCAGCTGTTTATATGAGTACCTTGTATTAATATTAACAAGTCCAGTAGCAACACTTCAGCCTCTTAGTGCTGCAATCGTAATGCTTAAAAATACTTTTAAAACATCTATTCAAGAAACAAAAACACAGCTGAAATACTGCCTTCTAGCAAGGAAACAGTTCTAAAAGTTGGACCGGCTTTAAAGTATAATTATTTTCATTTATCTCTGAAAAAGACTGTGAAAGAGCAGAATAACTTTATTATACTAAAGAAAAGAGAGAAATAGAGTAAAAAACTGTTACAGCTGCATCAGCTATATGGGGGACTTCTAATGACTTGAAAATCTAACAGAAATCAAAACAGTAATAGAAACAAGACATGACAAAGAGCAGCACTGAACTCTCTCATCTTCAATCTTCACCAAAAATGATTAAGCATGAACAGACATTTAACTAAACTAGTTTAAATGAGGTGGCAGTAGTACAAGCCAAAGGAAGAACAGGTCAACGATCTCTAAGACAAATTAGATTTATCTGAGTCAGCCGGAATTGATGAAATTCACCCTAGACTACTTAAGAATATAGCCAATGTAATCTCTGAGTCATTAATAATTACCTCTAAAACTACAATAAAAGTGGGGGTGGTCCCAGAGGACTGCAGATTGGCTGTCACAGTACCTATCTGTATAAACAAAAAAGGAGGGAAAAGATCAGAATTATGGATCAGTTAACCTAAAACTGATTCTCAGACCAATACTGTGTTAAAATTATGAAACCGTCAATTTACAAACACTTAGCACATACAAAGCAGATAACATGCAATTGTGAATTAAAAATCAGGTACAACCAAGCCGACTTCATTAGGTGGCCCAGTGGAATGTGGGGAATAGAAGCTGTGAAATGTGGACTTAAGTAAACTTTGGATATTGTACATAAAATAATCTGCTCTGCATAAGATAGGTACACATTTAATTGAAAAACTATATTCAGTTCACTACTAAATTGGAGAGTGAGAACTCTTGGTTAAACCTCAGGCAAACTATTATTATTGGGTTTATAAGTATTTTCACTTGCAACTTGGATGAATCTGTTTGCTAGTACTACACAGATGTAGAGAGCTAGGAGCAATAGAAAAGACACTATTAGTCTTGAAAAGTATCTTGATAAATAAAAGCTGCCCAGAAGCTTGAAGATAATAGAAAGGCTGAAATACATAACCACAAATGAAAAATTATTCAAAGAGAAATATGTAAAAGTGCAAATAAATAATAGATAATATCTGTCTATGCAGAAAATCTGCAGAAAAGTATCAGCATAGTGGCAGAGTGGATTCCAATTCAGTAAGTCAACAATACAATGCTGATGTGAAAGAGGATAAACCTAATTGTCAGAATTATTATCAGTAATTTCCAAAGTAAAAAGCAGGACACAATTGCTGGTTCTGAATGAGGCATGAGATAAATTGCTGTACTCTGTTGGAGGACTTACTCTCAAAGAAATGAAAGGAAAACTTGAAAAGAATGAAAAAAGATCATTAATAATGATGTGGGTTAAAAACCAATAGCTGTGATGAAATACTGAAGGACAGCAATTTCAGTCCAGAAATAAGAAAGCTGACAGCAGCCTTCAGAGATATAAGAGCCCATTATAAGGATGATGGTAGTCAATAATTAAACCTGCTATAGGACTAGGCATAATCAGATTAATTCCTATGCAGCAGATTAAAGTTAGATTCAAGGGGACAGCTAACTAGGCATGTAGGGAAATAAACAGTATTTAAAAGTTAGAAAGACTCGGGAAAACAAGAAAGGTAGAACGTGTCCTGAAGAAGACACGTTTCTGGCTCTGCTGTGAAGAGGGAGGATTCAAGTATATCACTTTAATCTTTGTTTAACAAAGTTTACAGGCAATTTCTATTCCTCTATGAGACTGCTATTCAAATATCAAAGTAGCAACTAAGGCACTCTTGCTGAGCACCCTTCTTCCCCTTCCACTGAGCTGCAGGGAAAACATGCCTGGAAAACATTTTGTTGCATAGTGCTTATGTTCAGGAAAGCAAAGGATAGCATCTGCAGTTCTGTCTTCTGCTGTTCACTTACAACTCTGTGTCCTTCACCTGAGCTGCTGTGGCAGGGCTTTATCTAGACAAGGGCTTTTGCCTTGATCTCATCATGTTGTTCTTAGGTTGCTATTCTCATAGTCTTGCATCTGCAAACCCCCATATTCTGGTTACGTCAGATATCTCATGGGAGCTAACGTATGAAACTCACCTGTTCTTTTTTTCCCTTTTCTCACCCCCTTCCTTTACAGGTTTTAGTTTATATTAGAGGATTGCTCCGTATGAAAGTGTGAGCAGTTCCCTGTCAAAGTATATAGCACTAGAGAAAAACCACAGTGAAAATTCACCATGTCATCTTTATCGTCATCACTTGCTGCACTGTAACTTTCATTGCTAGAATTGATGTCAGCCATCAGCCATGGACACCCTCGTAAGGTTTTGCACCTGTAAGCCTGTCTCAGCATCCTTTGTCCAAGATTTTAGATTATATAAAAACAAAAGTTGCTTGAGGGTAAGCAGAAAGGGCCAGCTGAAATGCTGAAATGGTTATTAGTAGACCCCAGGCCTTTTCTCCTGTAGACAAAACAGCAAAAAAACCCAAACATAAGGGAAAATGGATAACTAAAAAGCCAGAAATTCTGCTTTTAGTAATCCTTACCCATAACTGCTAGAGGAAGAAAAACATAGATACAGCAAACGTTATCTACTTAAAGCCAGCAAATGTTTGTGAGCTTGGGTTGTTTGAGACACTGTTTATAGCTCCTTCTCTGTTAATGGCAGTACTACAGAATCTGCCACATTCCTGGCTATGCCAAAACCTGTTTAAAAATATATAAAGACAGAAAGAGAGTGAGTAAGACAGAAAAAAACTCTTTTGAAAGTGGGAAGACACAACTGAAGGAACCAGTGCTCCCATTTGCAGTATGGTGAAGAAGATCATGATGGGTGCCTTCCTCTCCTCCACTGTGATCAGGATGATGAAAACTTGGTAAGAGTATTGTGGCCTGATGTCTCTGAAGATAATAAAGTTAACATTCAATTAACAAAGGTAATTGAAAAGGTAACAATTCCAAGGTAACAATTCAAAGGTAATAATTCAAATTAACAAAGGTAAATGTTGGTCCTTTCAGGTCAAATCTTGTGATATCAGTGTTGTACCAGGAGCCCCAAAAGGGATTGATGAATAAAAAAGGCACCATTCTTTCATTTTATTTGTTATTGACTTAGACCTTATTTCTGGCACAACTGTATTTGATTATAATTCGCAGCCCTATCCTCTTATTGAGCAGACATGATCTCAACACAGTCATTTCATCAAAGAAGTAGATCTTTATGTCTGGACTAATTCAATCTTCCTATCTATTTTTTGTCTGCTCTTATAAACAGGATGGACAGAGTTATATTTTGACCATTTTGGAAATTTCAAGTACAAGGCCCTCTCATAATAGGAGATTTGTCTGCAGCCAGTGCAATTTGCTATTTTAAGATGTATAATTATTCCATTTATCTAAAAGGCTGATGCTAGTCACAGCAGCTGCAATGCTATACCAAGAATCTTTTCTACCCATTGCCTGCGCTTAACTAATTTATATCTGAAGTTATTAGAAAGTTTAACATCTACATGTAACTACTTTAAAGTTTGAAATAGAAAAGTTTACATTCATACAGCAGTAGTCTGAGCTAAAAAATTATTAATAAGGAAATTGTAATTTCTTAGTGAAAGTGGATTTGTGAATGTGATAAAAGTTGTCTTCTGCATTTAAACTGTATACAATAAAATTATAAATAAATCACATATCACAAAGTACTACACAAACATCGCAGTTAATGGATTCTTAGTTAATGGATTACTTTACAGTATTCTAGAAAATGCCACAAATACTGTTCTTTTGAAACATAGATATATTATGCAAACTTCTCCTATAGACATAGTTGGTTTCTTTTAAGTCAGTATCTGTAAAATAAGTAATCTAGCAAACAATGTGTCATGTTTCTCTTTATCAAATTTAGGCCCAGTATTAAAATTATTCAGAGAATATTAAACAAAAAACCCTTTTTTTCTCTATATGAAATAAATTACAATTTAAAAAGTGTTACAGGTAAAGGTTCAAGGTAGCCTGGGAATTGTCCAACACAAAATGTGTGCTTTACTTCTGTTTTCAGTGAGAATAATGGGAGGAAATTGAGATGACTGTAAACAAACAGGAATTACCCCTCGGAGGGGAAAACGAGAAGCACTTTGGGATGAAGATGACATTCCAATGCACAGTCTGGAGACAACTGGCTTCTGCAGCAAAATCGTTTATAAACTCTATCAGCAGCATCATAGTGGACCATAAACTCAGTCAGTTGACAATGATCTGTTATTGCAAGACTCTCAATCCAGCAGTACTCAGAAAGTACCTTGAAGAAATGTGGTTAACCCACCAAGTGCTGTTATACTGTGTCTTCTTGTGGGCGTCACACTAGTAAAAATGCAAACAATCTGGAGAGGCAGGAGATTTGGTAAACATATCTACTGGGAGAGAAATAATGCCAAAAAGTTTAGGAAATGTGACCTATAAGGAAACGCTAAAGGAATCAGCCTTGGTTTTGCCAGCAAATGGAAAGTATAACTGAAACATGGTAACAGACTTCTCACTGTGTAAAAAGCTGTTATGAGGAAGACAGTGATATTTTTTTCTCTATGTCTATTAAAGGTTTGACAACAAATAAATATCTGTATTTTCTTGTGGTGTTTCAGGTTAGACAATAGGAAAAGCTTTCTACTGGTTCCTCATTACCTGAAGCGTTAATGAACACACTACAGAGCCACTTATCAGCCTTGGGGAAGGGGTATGGAGTCCCATCTGAACAGGGATGAATTAGGAGACCTGTTGAGATCTCTTCCTACACCTATACAATTTTTATTATGTAAGCTGGGAGTAATACCAGAGACTAATAGACATAGTCTTTCTCTTTCTTTTTCTCTCTTGCTCTTGTTTTTGTTCTCCCCCTTGCTTTAGCTCTAATCCTGTGTCTTGTATAGCATTTCAAGTTAAAAAAAAATAAATTATAAATTCACACCAAAACATTCAAAACCATTCAGCAGAGTTCAGAAAAACCTGAAAAGTCCCTTTTATATCTCAAATAAAAAAGCATACCATACAGTCATTAAGAGTAGGACTGACGGTCTGAAGTTTACCACAGTTATGACATGTCTGTGTTTTACATAAAATTAGTAACTAAAATGTCCACCTATATAAAAGAAATCTGCATCTGCTGTAAGTTGCTCAGATGCTGAGGCAAGTAATTTTTCTGACAATAATATGACAGGTTTCCTCATTTAATGTTATTTTTGTGTTCTGCTAAAAGATTTTTATACATACCGGTAGGATTTCTTAGATATTAGGTCATGAACTGATGCAACTTTGTCAAACTCTTACTGTCAGTCAGTAATTTTGAAGTGTTTCTGTACTACAACTACTTCATATCTTGTAGTTGCTTGTGGAGTGTGCAACAGTACTTGAAGTTGAGAACTAAATAGTTTAGTGCTCTATTTATCTCCTTCAAAGCACCATTAGCTTTGTATTAGGGCTGCTACACTAGACAAGCAATACTCTGCTGTCAGGGAATCAATGCTTGTGTTGACAGCCTGAGGGTATGCTCACCACTCTCCTTGATAATACTGGCTTATTCCCAAATTATATTTATATAGAATTCTGTCACTTATTTGGTGTTCTCCAAATGACTTTTAGAGCTAAAAGTTCTTCACATGGTACTTTAGGTAATTCTTACTCACTAATCTGATGAGACTCTCTGTGTTCAGTTTCACTGTAGCATCAATTCTTGATTACACAAGTGAAATAGATCTGTAGCAGCCTTAAGCTATTTGTTTCAGTCCCCTGTCTTTTGCCTGGAATTTTGAAGAGTACGAGTCCGAATTGCAAATTCAGTCACCTAAATGAATTCATGAGTGGTAGAAAATAGAATACCAATGGAATAAAGACGGAAATGTATTCATAAGAGAAACTCCACTTCTAAATGTTCCTGTGAGACTGAACTGGTCATCAGTATAGACATAGAGCTAGACATGCTGTCCAGTAATAGTAATGGATAAAGTAACAATTTATGATGTCTCATAGCTTTCTGACAGGCAAAAACATATGTGAAGAGAAGTTAAAGAACTTCTGTCTTTAATTTCTTTAAGTAGCCGGTTTCATAGATGTGGTCAGTGAAAAGAAAAGAGCATTAACCAAAGCTAAATTCCACTTTATAAAAACAGGTCAGCTAAACCTCGCTTAAGTGACTGAAAGGAAGAGCCATGCTAGCAACTTGTGCCAAGGACTAAGTGGTGATATCCAGTTGAATAAAAGCTGATCAAACGATCATTTTTATTCAAACTTGAAGAATTCCTTAATATTCATGGTCTTCTCCTCAAGAGATTTTTTACCAGTGGGGCCAGTTCTTACAAAACTAAATTATAGCTTTTCTTTTCATCCTGATTTCTTGAGAAGCTCTGAAAAGATATCATCAAGTACAGCAGCCTTTCATGGATTCAGTCCTTTGTTCATCTTTTATACTAGAAGAGTCCTGAAAATAGAGAAGACATCTGACAGCTTGGCTTGTTTTGATGGAAGATGGAGCTCCCTGTAGGCTTTTCTTCAATAGCATTTATTTAGCAGCATGTTTGTGTTCTTGGCAAGCTGTATGGCTATCGCATTTTCATTTACTTGCACCACATTGATGGCCTCTTGGGACACAGCACCCACAAGCAAGGAAGAAATCAGCAGCTTGACTTTTTAAAGTTAATATTTTCCATGATGTCTTACTGTTTTATCCTGGCCAGGCTTGCAGATTTTAGGAATAAGATTTCTGTGCATGGGATCCACCTCAATTCCAATGTCCTTGGAGTGCTTCAATTTTGGTTACCCAGGAGGAAGTCCCAAATTTTTTATAACATTCCATTAAAGCCCTAGGAATCGTTAGGTTCTCCTCATCTCTTCAAAACATTAAAAAAACCTCTTCAATTAATCAGATCCTAAATGATTTTATGATGTTTTTGTAAGTATCACAGTATACCCACTACAGATTCTAGCAAGGCTTCAGCACTCATGCCCTGACCTGGGAATATATGTAGGGATTTACTAATACTACTTCCCAGTGTATGTGTGTTCTTAAGCCAACTTTATCAAGCAATATAATATGAAGATCAGAAATTTTGCACTTTCTTCAGCAATTTTTTTCTTTTTCTCCTTTATGATAAACTAGTTCTTGATATTCCAAAGTTATGTTTAAGAAAAGTTCTCTCATGTGACTAATATTAGCCCCATAAATGCTGCATCTGTCCTTAAGGTGTCAGCGAAGGAAGGGAGTGAATGAAAGAGGTACCCAGGGGTCTGTTAGTTAGATTCAATAACAATCAAGGCTTTCAGGTAGTTTTCTAAGACAAAATAATTAAGGACACAATAGTAGAAAGAGAATAGGACACAATACAGCAGAGTTTCATCAAAGATACACTATTCAAGAGTGTTCTCTAACATTTCTTTGAGGAAATAACTGACTAGCAAGACAAAGAAGTGAAATAAATCCCATCTAACTGAAGCTGATTAAAATATTTCCTATGATGATGAACAGAAAAGGATAAATTGAACTAAGAGCTAGTACAAAACCCTGCAAGTAACGTAAGAAAAAGGCTAGAAAATGAGATAATCACATGTTGAGTTGAAGTGAGCTGCTAGTGCTGCTCCTCAAGGATTAGTCTTGGAAAAATATTATTTAATTTTTTTCTTATTTACACTAAACAATAGCCACAAAAACACTTATATAAAATATTAAATAATATTTTCATTAATTAATTTGATACAGATGTGCCCATGAAACTTGATGATGGCAAAGTTGGGAGTTGCTTTCAATATAGAGTTATGCTACTCATGAAGTAGCTCTGTATGACCTTGCAAACTGGAATAATAGTAATAAGAAGAAATCTAATAATACCAAGAGCAAGGTTATTCCTTTAGGGACTACTTACTTGTACTTTAACTATATAATGGCTGCTCATTGGTTGCAAACCATGGAGCAAGACCTTGATATATTTGTTCATCACAGGATGTCCACACACCAACAATCTGATGACCCTGGATAATAGAAATGTGTTAGCTGTATAAGTCAGGTGAAATATTTCTAACAGCCAGTAGTCTTTTATGCAACCCCTGGAAGTCCTAGAAGGACTTCTCCTCTTCAGAGGAGAATTTCCTCAGGAAAGTAAAATTTCCTCTATATAGCAGTGATATAGCCCCAAGGATAGGCGAATGATGAATTTATGAAGAAGTCTGATTTGGAAAAGAATGTAAAACTTTAAAATAAAAACATAAAGTCAAATAGGACCAAGCTTAGACAGGGGTTACAAGGGAACAGAGACCCTCTCTTCAGTGAATACTAGAATGTCTGACATGTTTAGCCTAGTGTAATAAGGCCTGAGCAGGGCAATTCATACTCTTCATAAACATACTGGGGATGTAACTAGTTGAAAAAAAATATTTACGTGAAGGCGCAAAGTTAGCACCAAACAAAATAGTATTAATATGCTCTGGAAAACTTGAATCAGGAAAAAAATGAGACTTTAGAACATCCCTCAAAGAGTAATAGTGGGTGGAAACAGCCTGCCTTAATCAGTTTATAAAAGACATAATGAAATGTTTATTTGAAATAGCAGGGGACTGTGCCTAGCACATCCCCTTCAATTCTATGCTCTGATGTAGTTAAATTTTGTAGTGAAAAAGAATAAATCTTTCCCTAATAAGTAATAAATATAAAAAGTTTTCTTTTCAAAACTGAGAGATAAAATGTTACTATTACTCAGTGACAGTACATTTCCTCTAACAGAGTTAATTATCCCATTACTATTAGTTATCGTTAACATTAATTATTGATACCAAAGTAGCATGAAGTGGTCCCAGCCAAACTCAAGGCTCCACTATTCTGGGTGCCTGTGAAAATAAAAACAGCGGAAGACAGTCTGGTTTCAAAGAGCTGCAGCCTAGCTTCCCAGCTAAGCACCTCAGGCCAACCATGGCATCTGATAACTCCCCACAATAAGGAGCCCATTTAACTTAATAGTGCTCTTTACAGTATGCCAAGACAGACAGGTATAAGTTCTAGCATACTGCAGTAGAACTGGGGGGATAGAAAAAACTGGGAGAAAACTGGATTCCCATCTCTGAAATTTTATTCCTAAAAAAATAACGTAGAGACACTAGGACAAGCACTATAGGTAAGACCTGAGTGAATCTGACAGTGGTCAGTCAAAGAAGAAATTAAGGAGGAAGGAAACATTGAGTGATAACTCTCCTGCTTGTTCCCCGACTTCTGTTAATCTGTTGTAAGACATATGCTAAGTCTTAAGCCATACCAAGAAATATGAGCTTAGAAGACTTTAACGAACCATAAATATGCTTAGCCACTTCTGGATCTCATGTGAGGTTTGGCCTTTTTAACATCTTGTGGCAATGGTTTCTACAGCTTAATTAAGAGCTTCCTTTTGCTTAATTTTAAATTTGCTGCCTTTTATTTGAACTCATGGTTCTCATACTATGAGAAACCTCCAATGAGCATCTTCATTGTCTTCATATGTTTTAGGTTTTACAGATAAACTGAGGTGCTGGGAGGCATTTTGCCCAAGGTCATTGAGAAAATCTTTACTTAAGTGGATTACAGGACACAATGTGCCGGGCTCCCAAAAAAGTCATAGCCATGAGACTCTCCTTCTACACAACACATGCAGATGTCCACACACATTGTCCACCGGAATTTCACTTCTTCAAGGATGTTAATAATTGACAATATGAAATGGGCACTCTCATAGTTCTGCTAGATCAAGTATTTAAGAATTTTCATTCTTAGGGTCACAGTCTCACTAAAAATCCAAGTAATTTCTTTCACATTACAGTACAAAAGCCATGCATGAAATTAGTGGTCTGAGGTGGAGAGAAGAAAATTTGTTTCGAGAAAGGCAATGGATAAAGCTACCTTGTTAGGTAATACACCAAAGTAATTTCTTGTTTAAACCTAGATTCTATTAGACCCATATTCAGCCAGTCTCTGAATGACACCCTTCAGTTCAATCTGCTTAGTCCTGTGCTTAAATACACATGAGGCTGCAAGGATGTCCTTATGTGCTGTGCTGAATAGGGACAGATGCTGAAATCAAAGCAATAAGTAACATGTCTTGTAAGCAACCAAAAGCTAAGTTTGTCTCCAGGCTTATCAAATAGCTCTGTATTTTAAGTGCTTTTCCATGTAGAGATATTGAATCTAGTGAAACTTTAGTACTGATCCAGGTGTAAGGGATTGCCTTTATGTGTTCTTAGGATGTGGGATTCTGAAAAGAGATAAACCTTAATGAATGTTTATAAAGATCTCAAATATGTCCTGCTGCAATGCCAAACAATGTTGTTTCCTGTGGTCTGTGGCTGGGAATTTCAACTTCGTTGGCTCAACAACAAAGGGTCTTACTGTCAATCTTTCACACACAAATACCCAGGCTCATGTATACTGCATATTACATCCCAAGTATAATTAAGAAAACTTCTCTGAAGTTCCTGACAGCTGTACTCATGTCCAGTGTGGAGTAGCTCTCACTCTCCCAAATTCATTAAAATGATGAGATGGCTCAGTAGGAGACAGGGAAAACTGGGCAAAAGGGATGGGAAATAGCATAAAACACCAAACAACTAAGTAAGTTTTCTACTGACAGCATCGTAGTGAGCATTTTTCCAGCAGTTTTAGATTTGGTTTGGGACATCTGAAAAAAAGATAGTATCTATTTTTATTTGCAGTGTTCCTTCCTTTCTTATACATCGTGAACATTAGTGTCCAGAAAGACAGGCAGAACAGCCATGACTTACTGCAGGTATTTTACAGGAATGTCTGACAACAGGTTTCTCTTAGGCCAGAATAAATTTCAGATATGCCTGTCTTGCAGAAACAAGGGGACAATCATCCAGAAATTGCACTCCCTGCTTTTACTGCTTTAACAAAAGCAATGCCATAGAAGCAGCATTTGGAAGACTTATACAGATCAGACTGCCTGCAAATGCTGATTAATGTCCTTCTATAAAAATAAAACCCCTACACTGATTAGCTATATTGTGGTGCAGTTCACACATGTATTAAGACAAGGTCAGGAGACCCTGTTATGGATGGGATAAACTTTTGTAAGTTGCTGCTGATTGCAGTCACATTCAGTTTAACAATGTTGCTCCTCATAAATATCTTAATGAGTCTCAGGATATTTCCTTGGCCTGTGAGATTACTAATATCCAGAAAGAGCAAGCTCCATGCTCAGCAGGGAAATAGGTTTGAGCCTCTATCCAGTTTAATGGGCTGCTTAAAAAGCAGCTCCTGGAAAGCTCTCTTGCTCCTGATGTCACCCAGAAACTAAGCTGGCTCATGAGATAAATAGGGGCTTGTAGGGAAGGATGCTGTGTGTGGTAGAGAAGAACAATTAATGTGGAATGTAAACCAGCATTTTAGACTTGCTTTGCTGTTTAATAAAGACAGTCAGCACAGGGAAATCTGTGTTATAAAAACAAATCCACTGATATTTGAGAAAAATATCATATTTGGAAGAAGGAAACTCACACAAACATCTGTTAAATTTGTGCCAATAGACCAGACAAATTCAGGGGCAGACAATTTTGAAGACCAGTAAAATACTATATCCCTACCCTGAAAAGTCTAGACAGTATAGAAACACAAGCACTGTGAGAACTCTCTCCAGCTTCTAGCTCCATTTTATAGATAAGAAGCTAAAATAACTTCTCAGAAATAACCAGAGAAAGCCAACTGGGCAAGATTTTACCCACGTCTTCTTAACCCTACACTTTACCTGAACAATATCAATCTTTCTCACATATAGGTTATTCTGGTTCTTTAAATCATTTTTTAAATATGAACATGTAATGCCAGCATCACTAATAGTGCTCTAAGCTTTTGGAAGTCCTGGCTATAAATGTGTGATAATTTTAATAATAACATTAGTAACCATTCAGAAACAAAGAGAATTCATTGGCTATGGCTACAGCAAGACTGCTGCAACTAAAGATTATCCATGTATAATAATAGAGTACTGCTTAACTGATGTATTTTAAAAGGAGGGCAGTATAACTTCATGAACTGCTCTGTTTGTCCAGCCGAAGTGTGGGAAGTGGAAAATTACTTTCCTAAAATAAAACAAAACAAAAACAATAAAAAGAAAGCTCCTTGAAGAGTTTCTGCCAGCCAGCATGGGAAACTTTTTACTAACAGACATATAGTCTTAATTAATCATCATTAATAAATCACAAGCAGATGTCAGATACAATGATAAAATTAGGATCTTAATACATATTTTGGTTTGTAGTGCCTACAAAAGTGAGTTACCAAATGGTATTTTAAAATCTACTCTAAATATTATTGTAAATCCTCAATAGATGGTGCTGTTATGTAAGTTAATATCTTAACTGATTATGCAAAGCAGCTCAACACAAGCATGTATGGGATTTATATGTGAGCAGAGCTGACCATCTTTATGATGTCCACGTTTACAGTACATGTTTGCGAGAAGAATCCCATTTGCTTTCTAGTCCAAGGTAATGATCACAAACACAGGTAGGTATCTGTGTTACACAACTCTTCCTAACAGCAGACAGATTTCACGCTTTTTTTCACTAAAAGTAAGGGTATTTGAAATGGAAACATTGTCTACAGAAAACGGCATACCTCTCGTCATTTTTCTTCCATCGCTTGAAATGGTTGATATCTGAAGCTAATTAAAAGTGTGAAATTCAGTTTCACAGTGTGGCAGAACATTGCAAGCTGCGCTTATATGGTTCAGTGTTATGGAGGCAGGAAACAACAGCAGCCTTCGCACTGACTTCACTTTTTGGAAAGCAGTTGTGTGTTTCCTCCACCAACAGTGTAAATGCAGCAGTAATACCCTCCTCCCTTCACCACCACCACCCAACCCCGCCCCCCCCGAGGCAAATTTTCTAATCATTCCATAATTTCTGCTTTTAATTACAGTATCCTATCTTTTCAGGGATACTTTCCAGGCACTCTAGGAAATAACCCAGAAAGGCACTTCATATTGCTCAGAACTAATACTTTTGGTTACCTCCCAAATGCGGTTCTGATTGTTAAAAAAAAAATAATGGCTAGGGGATCAGAAAACTTTGCTTAATTTCCAAATTAAAAACCCTAATGGCTGTTGCCCATGCAGGTTTGTAGCCTTTATACTATGGCAGTGTTTTTCACAACCAACCAATATCTCTCCAGTTTGAATTTTATTCCTTTAGTTATTTTTCTGTTAATAGAACATTTAAAGTAGCTGGTGTTTGTTCCATTGGTTTAATTTTTTTAATGCTTCATTCATGTTTTATTGTGCTTCAGCAAAAATGAGTATTTTTCCTGTGCTATATAAGCACTGTCGGATTCATTGTCTGAAATTCCTGAGGAAATCAAGACTCTTCAGAGTCCTGTCACTTTTTTCTCCTTCAGGAGTGGATTATTCTTAGAAAAATCTTGATTTCCTCAGGAATTTTACACATGGAGGCTTATAACAGCAGTACTTTAAAATATTTGGGAATACAAATGGGCACACAACTTCTTTAACTGAGTGCATTATAATGGACATTCAGACATAATGAGATTGCTGCACATCATAACGTGATCACCCCAAATCTTTCAGTAAAATCCACCTGACAGTGTTTTATCCAGGCTTTAAGTTTCTTGAAGCTTTCTTGGCATGCTTTAAGCCAGCCAGAAATCATGGCTTTGCTCTGCAAATGTGATCTGCAAAACTCTCGTTTAACCCACTCTATAGGTACCTGGGAAATTGTAAGTGTTCATTTTTCATAAGTTAAACTCCCCAAACAGAACAGAATTCGTGCTGTCAGGGCTGAACATCACAGTGCCTACCTTTGATCTAGTTCATTCAAGAATCAGAGACTACACGTAATTTTGGTTAACTAGTGCAAATGGGTCTAGTCCAAAAGGCAAACTCTGTGCATATCCAACAACTGACAGGAGTAACTTCAGCAGGAAACTCAGTCAGTGTTGGCTGTTATTATTGGCAAATGCAAATTATGGTGGCCTTGATGCTGAAATGATTTGTCTCAACTGGGATTATTCCCTTCTCTGCTTTTGTGGATTCCAACCCATATCACCAAGCCATGGGAGGAACAGCTGGAAATGTCTGCCCCTTCAGGGTAAAAATATACTATACTATAGTGTGTATATATATATATGTATACACACTATAGTATAAAATATAGTGTGTGTGTATATATATATATATTTACTATATTCTGACCAGTGTCTCTTCAGTGGTAATTTGTCTGAATTAAACCTGAGTAACAAATAAAGGATATAATCCATCACTCTGAAACAGTGATACTTAATCTGAGACTCTGAAACCAGTCTGTATGAAGTGCCAAACCCAAACACCCAGATTGGTCAGGAAGGTCCAGATTTGCTCAGACAGACTCTGTGAGAATCATGGGCATGCCATCAACTACATCATGCTTCCCATCACTTTTCCAGCCTGGTACAGATAGAAAGCATGATGCTGTGGGAAGAGTTCCCAGAATATGTTGTTCAGGGTGAGTCCGGATGCCAGAGTCCACATCTAATTTAAGATCTTGCTTATTATTGTTATCATCAATTGTTGCCATGCTTGTGTTTTCTTATTGTATTGATTAACAATTACGGTCACTTGCTTATTACTATTTTCTAAACTTCAATGACTCACTGATAATATATTTAAAAACTGGTTTTTTTTAAATACTCAAAGGAGATAAAGGACAACTAGGAAGTCCTAATAGTCTAATTATTCCTCTGTGGTTTCCTTTAGCTACTTTTTTAGTGTGCCATTCATCTTATATTAATGTCTACAAATCAATATGTATATAGTATTTCAGATAACATTGGGTAGGTAATCAAACAGTAGTAAATGTGATTGAAATAGGATAGAAAATGGGTAATTAGCTAATGGTTTAATTTAATTTATAGTCTAGAGTTGTCATTAAAAGAAAGAACATTTCAACCGTTAGTGAATGAGCAAATATTTACTATATTTTAATGGGGAAACTGGTGGTAACTCACTCACTGATGCCTCAGGTCCTGAATGATACTGTTATTTCTTTATATTTTTAAAGTTTTCCAAGTCATGGAACCTAGATGGTAGAATCAGGTGATCCCATTTGTGAGACTGAAATCCTAAAAACAGTTCAAGGATCAGATGAGTTGATTTTATGAAGCCAAATGTAAGCAATGGAATAAAAAGTATGCAATTTTCAGTCCTTGGGCTGATGTACTTCATTAGACCTGAAAGAAGGTGAGGCAGTAGGAAGCCTTCTCATGCAGACTGCAGCATTTTAAGTTACTGCAGCATGCATACAGCCAATAAATTAGAAAGATAAGTGTCTATCAGGAGGGGAGCTAGGTT
This sequence comes from Nymphicus hollandicus, assembly GCA_009823435.2. Classification (NCBI taxonomy): domain Eukaryota; kingdom Metazoa; phylum Chordata; class Aves; order Psittaciformes; family Cacatuidae; genus Nymphicus; species Nymphicus hollandicus. The sequence goes on from WTXV02010340.1 coordinate 18,132, forward strand.
TTCCAAGAGAGTGTTCTTCCTCAGTCAATTCAGGGAAACAAAAACTAACAAGGGAAACTGCAGAAGTCTGAATGACCCACGAACATCTCCTCCCATGCAAAGTTATCTCCTGTTCAGTATTGATACTAAAGTTTTATGAAAGTTCAATCGAGTTTTTACTATATCATGAAATATCCTTTCCATAGGACTTTAAAATATTATTAGGCTGAACTCTTTTTCACTTCTGACCTTTCACAGACATTACACCTTGCATTGATTTTTCTGCTCTCTGATACTGGCTGAGCTACAATAGCTCCAGCAAACAGGAGAGGAGGGGGGATCAAATGCCATTGCATTAAAGAACTGAGAAGAAATGATCTAAGTTCGATTACCAGCAATTCAACTTTCTTATCCATTCCCCTCAGCACATGAGACCTTCAGAGATAAGTCACCAAGCAAATGTTTTTTCTCATATTCACCCCAGATTCAGCAGCCTTAACATTGCTTCCCTTATCAATCACTCCAAGCTTTAAAAACATATAGTAAAATAAATACTTAAACTGAGTCTTTAGGCAGTACTAAATATTCTCTTTCTCAACTGAATGATTTTCTGTCAGCTGGCATGTCAGCCTTCTGAGGGAGCAGCAGGGGATCATTTGAAAAGAATTATTTTGCACCAGCTATAAATTAAATCAACTTGGATCAATAGCATTTAGTTTTTTAAAAGGATATAGCCAAGAAACTCCCAATTAAAACAAATCCTGACTCAGTAGGCTCAATTTGCACCTCAGGGTCTTACTTAAGCCAGTGTCCTAGAAGATAGTGTGGGGTATTTTTATCTCCAATCTAGACATCTGATTGATGAACACCAATACTTCACCTATTAATTCCTGGCTAGGAATGTTAGGGATGTTAGGGATGAGGTATAGGATTTGGTTTTACTGCCCACAAATAAAAGTCCAGTGCCACCTGAACTCTTCAAAGATATCTGGGACACCCACAAAGTGATGGGAATCTCTCAAATGATTAGTAAATCTGTGCCTTGGCAGGACATGCATCTGAAGGGGCTTACGTGTAGGCCACTGATTCAAGATGTGCCTGTTATTCTAAAATTGAATCTCAAATAGATCCAATGAAAGGAGCTTAGGGTAAGTAACTCAGACTCAGCCATCAAACTCTTTTGTACCTAAATTCACCAAAATTCTTTCTACTGGCAAATTTCCCTAACTAAATTTGTTTGAGCAGTAGTGTAGTTTGGTAGTACTTGGATTAAAGAATTTACAAAAGTCATTCAGAAAACCTTCAGTATTATCCATAGGACATGATGTGGAACATCACCAAGAAGATTTAGGGCCCTGAACCTGGTAATCCAAGTTGGTATTTTTGGTTGTTTTTTTCCCCTAGTGTCTCAAGATACAAATATTAATCATGTCAGTGAAGGCACTAAAGGAGGATTTGCAGATACTGCAAATTGTTTCTTGGTTAATATTCAGGGGGTTGGGTTTGGTTTTGTTTGGGGAGACATATTTTATACAGACTCTTGGTTCCAGAGCTATATAGTAGAAAAAACCTCTAGTCATAAATTCAGCATATAATTGAGGTCACTGGCTATTTTCCCCTAAAATCAAGTCCCCTTGAGGTACACATCGGACTTCCCCATCTTCCTGCATTACCCACCAAGTATATCCAGGTCCCTGAGCAAAAGCAATCCCACGAGTGGGTTTGCCTTTACCTGAAGC
>WTXV02010342.1:0-21540 GCA_009823435.2 Nymphicus hollandicus
AAGTTTAGATTGGATATAAGGAGGAAGTTCTTTACTGTGAGGGTGGTGAGGCACTGGAATGGGTTTCCCAAGAAAGCTGTGAATGCTCCATCCCTGGCGGTGTTCAAGGCCAGGCTGGACAGAGCCTTGGGTGACATGGTCTAGTGTGAGGTGCCCCTGCCCATGGAAGGGGGGTTGGAACTGGATGATCTTAAGGTCCTTTCCAACCCTAACTATGATTCTATAATTCTATGATTCCATTTGCCTTTTCTGGCTATAGTGGGGATGAAGGCCCTGGGACATCTCTCTGGGGAAATCTGTCCATGAATGGACATGGCATCTCATGGGAGATGCCTCTGTGCCAAGGCCGCTGGTCTGGTTTGGATGGAGATGGAACAACCAAGGCTCCTCCTCAGCTGTAGGTGCCATCTCTAGGGAAGCTTTTAAAGCTCCGGTAACTCTTTACACCAAATATGTTGCTGCTTCTATCAGACATCTCTCTGGTCTGCTGCTAGCCAGGAATCCTACACATATTTCATAGCTCTAGTCTCTCTAATATGCTCAAAAAAGAAAGCAGAAGGCTTTAAAGCAGTTCTGATACTTCACAAACCAGTCTGATTTGTTATTTACGTGTGGCTGAAGCTTTTGGCTGACATTTTTCACAATAGAAAAACTTGTTTTGATGCCATGTTCCATTTTTAAAAGGGGATTCTAAAGAAAGTGCTTAATTTCAGCTCCGGAGCCTGCTGTAATTGCACACAACGACTTCAGAAATGGGAGCAGAGGCTGCAAAGGAGTGCACAGCTTTTTATTAATTTCTCTCATTCCTGCCAAGGCAGAAAACTTGTGACAACCTTCCCTAGACTCATTCCACCACCCAGCTTGAGTGATGGTCCCCTCAGAGCCTTGAGTTTGTGCAGTTAGGAAAACCCTCACAAGGATTAGTTTCCGTTGTATTACTCAGCGCTTCCTAGTTGTAGTTTCATTCACGAGCTGAGGCTTAGTCCTGCCAACGTATTCACTATTGGATGCTGTAAGCACAGGTAAATCGTTTTCATTCTCCAGTGTTGCCACAGACTGTTGTGACCATCCACTGCTCATCACTATTCGCTGCATGTGCTCGGTCAGGAGGGACAGTTTCTACCCCTTTATTGGGTTCCTGAGTCTTTTTACCAGAAAAGTAACAATTAAAGGTGAGTGAAAACCAGTCACAACCGCCTTCAGCATCCAGAAATAGTGATCCCCACTGAGAAGTTACTGGGAAAGAATTGACTTGTACAGCAAAGCCAGCAGAAAATTAACTACCAGCTCTCCACTGCGTGTGTGGTGATGTGCACGTGAACCTTTACTCACCATTTCATACTTTTCCAGCAAACAGGAAGGTTAGAAATTTACTGTTGCTATTTTGATGATAACTACAGGAGTGCAGCAGCTGGGGCTTAAAAAGAAAACCTGAGAAACCATAAGACTCATAAGGGAAGCTGTGAGAGTTACAGGCAGAGGCATTCCCAGGCGATCACGGCCACTGTTGGGATCTGTGACGCCTCCACAAAGCAGCCTCCTCTGCATGGATCCTGGGGATGGAGAATTAAGCAGGCTCCTCCAGCTACCCCATCTCTCATTGGTACTCTGTGGCTCTGTGAGAGATACTCCTGCCTGACACAGTGAAGGCAGAGTGGTCCCGTGTTTCACACCAAGCAAGGTTCATTTGTATAGAAATGAGCTGCCATACAAGAGAGAATGGTTTATTGTTGCACTGTGTGGGGGTCCATTCACTCACAGCCCACGTGACTCTGGCTACAGCCAAGTCAGTTTGAATTAATTATTCAAGTGTGGCTTCATGAGACAATGCATCAGATGGTCTAATAAACCCAGGCAGGCTGCAGCCATCCCAGTCCATTCATGCACTAATTTGGGGCTTCTATTAAAAAGAAAGCCCCAGCAATCAATTTTCCAGTAATACCTTTGTGTGATTCTGATTCATCTTCCATCTTCCTGGACATTCATAAATTCCTACCTTTAATATTGAACGTGTAGTACACTGGTTTAGCAAGGCTTAGGCAGATACTACAGCCAGCCCCGTGCCAAACCCACTCTGTTTTGCTTTGTTCAGAATGGCTCTCACAGCTGCTTTGCTTCACCCACTCTTTTCTTTCCTTTGCTCTCAACGAAACAGAAAGAAATGTCATTATTTTTGTTCATTCCTTAAAACAACCTCTCTGCCCTCCTGCCTGCATGTTACCTCAGTGACATGATTTGCTAGTGCTTTGGTTTTTTATCTTAGAGGCATCAGAAACTTGTTAAGAGCCTTAGTATTTCCGCAGCATGTAAGAAGGGTGTACCCATCAGCTGGGGACTTACAGGCCAGTGTAAGTGAGGGTTAAAACACTCCAGGCATTTTCACTCACTTCATTCTCAGCTGTGGTCCCATGAGACACTCATCCCATAACTTTTGAGATGGCACCACAGCAGTTAGTGCATAGCTGGCTTCACTGTTCTCAACAGAGCACTTACAACCCTTCACGCACACACTTCCCCAGCTCTGAGAGGGACAGCTCTTGCTCCACAATGTCTTACAGGCTGAGAGGAGAGTTCCTGGCAGGGTCAGGATAAAGTAAATTGTTCTGTATTCATGGATGGAGCAGAGGTTTTATGCTGCTTGCAAGTTTCAATCTTTGAAAGATTCAACTGACAGTTTAAGACCATCCTGGTATAATCCTGCCCTTCCATTTTATTCCAAAAGGTCGTGGACACAATCTTAAGCTTAAGAGGCCTATTTAAGTGTTCAAGACCAGGTTGAATGGAGCTTGGAGTAACCTGCTCTAGTGGAAGGTGTCCCTGCCCATGGCAGGGGGTTAGAAGTGGATGAGCTTTAGGGTTCTTTCTAACCCAAACCATTCCATGGTTCTATAAATCTATGATTCTATAATTGTGTTCCAGCTGCCTTGCTAGCGATGCAAATGGTGCATTGGGTGTTGCTCTTTACTCTGCACTGGCACACATACCCTGTCCCCACCACTGGAACAATGCACTTGGTTTTGTATTTACCAAGGGAAGGGAGTGTAAGACGCGCACAGCCCAGCTCACAGCCGTCTCCAGTGTCCCCTTGCTGTGTGGTGGCCAGGACAGCGTGGGCTGCTCACCTTTCCCATTATGGTGCTGTCTCACGCATAATTGCAGATGATGCTCAAGAGATCTGATTGCTCCATGCCAGCAGCACGTGTCCAAAGCAGCAGTTGCTATGCAGAACCAGGACCACTCTGGTGACACAGTGGCAGGAAGGGACACTTGGGCAGCTGAGAAACGTCCTGTGGCAGATACTGCGTGCACAGACACACAGCTGTTCCCACCACCCATAACTCAGCTGATAATTTGGGGAAGTTAAAGTCTAAGTGAATGAATTACTCATCATTATTTTCAGTTAGCCACTGGATAGCTGAGTCTCTAATAGAAAAAACTCAATAAATGAATGAACAAATGCAACCCCGAGTAGCTCACGTGCAGGTATTCAATATGAATTACTCCATGGAACTGCTAACTCTTTAGAGAAGAGGCAATTATCTTCACTGCACCTCAGTAATTACTAGCTGTAGTACTCACCACATTATTTCAGTGTAAGTTAGAGGACAGTACTACCAAACCAACTGGTAATAAATGCGGGCAGGAGAACCTGTGACAGCAGGTCAGCACTGAGAATGCCCAGCACAAGATGTGTTGCACCGCCCATGTTCCTGGGATGTGCAGTCTCTCATTGGATGTATTTTGACCTGTAGGACTCAGGAATGTCGAATCATGGAATCTCAGAATGGTTTGTGTTGGAAGGGACCTTAAAGCTCACCCAGTCCCAGCCCCCTGCCATGGGCAGGGACACCTTCCACTAGAGCAGGTTGCTCCAAGCCCCATCCAACCTGGCCTGATGCTGCTGCAAACACCCCTGGGGACTCATACCCCATGCCAGGGGCCTGGTGTCTCTGTCTTCTGGATCGTGCCTCCATCCAGCCTCCTCAGGCAGCATTCACAATACCACTGGAGAATGGGTATGGCCGCAGGGCAGGTAGAACAGCAGGAGAGCCTGTTTCACTGAATCCTGCATATGCCAAAATCATTCTCAGGGCTAAGGAGAGCTCTGCTCAGGCTTGACCTTGCTGTTCTAGCCCTGGGCTGATTGGTATGCTGCAAGCTGAGCAGATAAATGAGTGGCTTAGATGCAGCACCGCACAAGGAATATATTAGAGTCACCATGGAGTAGTATCCCCACAACTGGGCACTACAGAGTGCACAGGGCTCAGCCCTGCCTGCTACAGAGACTCCTGAAACCTTCCTGGATCTGGGGAGAGTGTTTGTGCAACAGAGCCTGTGAACTGCAAAGGGCAGGGACACCTTTCACTAGAGCAGCTTGCTCCAAGCCCCTGTGTCCAACCTGGCCTTGAACACTGCCAGGGATGGGGCAGCCACAGCTTCTCTGGGCAAGCTGTTCCAACCTGTTTTGAGGGTCTGCAGGCTGGGCTGAGTGACCACCTTGCTACCCAGCTCTGCTCCTGGCAGGGAGGCATGACAACAGGGTGCATGCTTTCTTCCAAAGGGTGTTGAACAGCAGGAGGCTGCTAATGTGTGTCACTGGGTGGGCCAAGGCTCAAAGAGAGGGGCTCTGGGAGAAGTGGGGCTGCAACGACATGGGCTGTGCCTTCACTGTGCCAGCTACACAGGGTGCATGAGATCTGCTTTCCACATGTGGTTTGTTCCAGTTGTTTTTATTAAGGAACCAGGCAGTCTTCCTCTTCCTTTATGTGCTCCCCATTTGCAGTCTGAGCAAGCTTCATCCAGCTCAGACACCAGAGGTGTCCCACAGATTAAAGGTGTCCCTTGGAAGAACTGGGAAGCACTGGGATCTTGAGCTGCAGATCAAGGAGCACAGTCCCAGGTGGGTGGTGCTCACCACAGGGGGATGTGCTGTGGAGCCATGGTCCAGAGGATGATCCTGCAATGCAGAGGATCCGGGCTGGAGTGGTCGCTCTGAAATGGGTTGTTCTTCCCTGGTGGTATCCAAGGAGGAAGATGTTGAATTGACTGAGGTGCTGCAGAAGTAACGTGCCAGTTTTCCCTCTCACAGCAGCTGCTCCAGTCCAGGTCTGCTCCATTTGTCCCAAGATCTGCTTGTGAGGCTGTGGAAGGACCCCACACTGCCTCTGAAGCACGCAGATGACAGAGGTATGATGGGCCCCTTGCCCTCCTCACATTAACCTCTTCCAAACCCTGTTTCTTATCAGCTGGTGTCTTCTCACCCGGGAGCTGCACTGAGTAGGTCTGTGCTCCCTTTTGCAGGGCACAGGATTGGTGTAATTGATCAGCACGACAAGGCGCTACCCTTTGACAGAGGCAGGTTCCCCGCTGCGCCGCGAGTGCCTGTAATGAGGCACAATAATGAGCTCTTGTAAGGCCGCGCCAGCCTGATCTGCGGCACGGTGACACGTTCCTGCGCAGAGCAGCCCTGCACATGCACAGCACTGCTAGCGACGACGTGGCAGAGGGGTTCAGCACCCAAACGCAGCACCAAGGGAACACGTGCGGGGATGTACTGTGATGACAGCTGGAGCCTGACCTCCTCCTGCCTCTGCTTGCGGCTCGCAGGGATCCTGCTCTGGGCGCTGTCACTCCATCCCCTGCTATGGTGGGGGAGCGATTACAATAGAAATACAGCACTCGTGGTGCCAGCCGCTAGAGGGGGAATGGAAGTGGGAGGCCGTCAGTGCCAGCAGCACAGGTAGGGTCCAGTGGAGGTGACACCGCTGGTGCCAGCAGCACAGGTAATGTCCAGTGGAGGTGGGATGCTGTCAGTGCCAGCAGCACAGGTAATGTCCAGTGGAGGTGGGATGCTGTCGGTGCCAGCAGCACAGGTAGTTTCTAATTAGCAAGGTGCTGGCTCCAGCTTGTGATCTTGTCTGGGGGAAATGAACACTCTCACTGCAGCTCTGCTCAGTTACTGGAACAGACCAGAAGATGTAGCTCTCTGGCACCTTTTCTGACTCCAGATGTCTCTGAAGCCCTCCCTCCTATTGCTGCAGTGCTCCATGATTAGCGCGGAGGCATCACAGGAAAAAGAGGGAAAAATAGGCTGGGATCATGAACCTGGCGAAAGTTTTCAGGTGAGTTTTACTCCAGTTTGAGAGATCTGGGGCTGAGCTGTAAACGGTTTCCTTTCCTATCACAGGGGATTTAAACTGATTGCATCAAGCTCTCCCATTAGCCACGGATGTGATGAATGTCTCCTGTATTGTTATGAAGAGATTCTACATTGTAGATCTTTCTGAATACCTCCTGAATTTATTATTTCCTTGTCCCAGTTGCTATTGGTGACAGCCTTGGTAAAATCCTTAGCAACATATAGAACGCAACACACATGGAAATTAGTTGAATACTTATCAGTATTATAGTCATAAAAGGACCTATTTGTTAAATATATGGCTAAAGTGACACCTTAACAGCCAGGGGTACTAAATGACATGAGTAACATTCATTTGTATGTTGGTACATTGGTATGATACTGCTCCAGCTACAGTGAACTTTATTACCAACATCAATTTAAGATATATTGTGGGTAACATCATTAGGGTTGGTTGGACTGAACTGAATTTAAATAATGCCTTTAAGATGCAGATTTTTCCATGGCTTCAAAACGCTCCCTGGCTAATCTCCCATGGCCCAGTGCTAGCCAGTGAGCACAAGTCTTCACTCAGAGAACTGCCCTGGTTTAATGATGTCCTTATGCTGACATGAGCTGCAGTTCCTGAGCAAGACCTGGAAGACGATGCTTCACTGAGTAAAGATTCCTGGGGTGCAAGATCAGTGTCTTTGCTGAGACAAATGGAGATCTCATTAGTTAACTCATTGCAGGGAAGGTGACAAGATCACGGGAAGAACATTTCTGATTTGGGGAGTTCTTTAATGCAAAGCTAGAGAGAACACATTTGGACTGGAAACAGTGAAGACAATTCTAGCAGGCGGAGGAGAGAAGTACTGGAAGCCAGGGAAGGTTTTTCACCACTTGGGAACTCAACCAGAAATTGAGCGGCTTTTTCTACAAGAACCACTGTAACTGAGCCATGAGTTACGGAGCTTGTGGCAGGAGTCCCAGGGTGGGATTCTCCAGCTGGTCAGGCAAAATCCTCCTGGTTAAGCTCATGGCAGAGGTGGTCACCAGCTCATGACAGATGTGCACGTGTGATGTGCATCCAGTATGATCATACTGGAAGGGGCTTGTCTGGGTGCCATCACGTGGAAAAGGTTTTAGGCATTTCTGTCCACACAGTGTGCACAAAAATGATTGGAGGCTCAAGAAGGACTGTCAGGTCCCACAGCTGCTACAGCTGATGAAAAGCAGCATAATAAATCATGTGGTTTGCAGGCAATGGGTTAGAAACGTGGTGCTTCAGAACAAATGGGACACATCGTCTCCTGGGGAAAACACTGCATGGTGGAACTTGTCACCACAGGAAGGCAGCCAAGTACTTGGCAGGAATCAGTGTGGCCTTTTCTGTAGGACTCAGGCTCCATCAGGAAGCCTGGGAGGAAGGATGTGAGGAGAGTACTGAGAAGGGATGAACACTTCCGCTACAGAGCTTGTCCTGGTCTGTGGTCATTAGACTCTGAGAAAAGACTCGGTTCGGGAAGCAGATTGCTTTTACTTCTTCTTGCAGATCTGCAGAAGTTGGAAGCCTCCAATGCTGCCACAGCCACTGCTGGGATCCAGCCTTACCATTTGGTTCCCATGCCAGGGCATGGAAAAAATCTCAGTAATGAGAACCTGACAACAAAACCATTCTTTTCACACAGAAATGGGGAAATACAATGGATGTTGCTCCTTGCCTGCCTTTGAAGTCACACTGATTTCATTAAAACTTGTGTGTGTATGGAAGATCATGACTGTTTTCAAGCGTCCTGAGTCAGGCCATGAGCAGATACTGTGATCCCTGTACACAGAGGCAGCAGCATTCCAGCCAGAAGGCACTGGGGCTCTTCTAGCACAGCTTTTCCATGTGAAACCCAGACCAAGACTGCAGTTTGCATTTCCACAGATGTCTGCTTCCCCATGCAAACCACCCATTGAGGAGTGCAGCTCTGCAGACTCACCATGCCACACACTGGAACAGCTCACTTCTCTAAGACTGACAGTATAAAGGGACAGGAAAATGCAATCAGTTTGGGCCTTAATCAGCTCAGACACCAGAGTATCTAAGCTGGGGCCACAGGTAGTGTGCAGGTGGCATTACAGTTGCCCTGCATGGGTGGCTTTCTGCTGGTGCTGGGCAATAGCATGGAAGCAGTTGAAGGTCAACAACTGCACTGTTTCTGCTTGCTGGGATGTGTCTTCATCCCAAACCTTAGAAACTCCTGATAAAACTGAACTGTCATTCCCTTAACATTCACTTCTTCTTCCAATTGCTTTTCAGAGCCAGCCTTGGCTGGGCCTCCTGAAACCCTGCAGAAATACTTTGGAGACCTGTAGGCTGAGAATGGGCCCCAGCCCAGACTATCCCAGCAATGTTACACAAAGCTCAGAGACCCAGACATGAATAAACTAACACAGAGACCAGGTATTCAGGAATTTTCTTTCCTTTTCTGGAAAAGCTGCCCTTGACCTGGTTATACATAACCCTTCTCCATCCAGAGCCTGGGCCATGGTTCGGCACTGCTTGTGTATCCATACAGGTTCAAGCCAATGCTTTTAGATCATGGGAATGGCACCACTCAACCATCTCCAGAGGAAAGGAGCAGGATCAGAGGTTTCCTCTGGTTGGCAGTTTTTAAAAGCAGTCAGGTCAGTCTGAAGCTACTCACATTGTATATGGGATGTATTACTTGATATTTTTTCCAGCCAAAATCAGAGTTGTCAACTCACAGCCTTACCACAGACCACCTGCATTTGCCTTTAGCTGCAGTGGGAGGTTTGACACCTCCCAGCTTCCAGATGCACTTGAACTGAGGACAGATGCATTGGTAAGAGAGTTTTTAGCTTTGGGAAAGGGCCCACAGCCCATGCGTGTTGGTCCCAGCTCTTCCTCTGGCTTCTGACAAGTACCTGCAATGAATAGGAAGGGCCTGGGAGGGGTGAGAGCTGCTGCTCACCTCTTTCATAGCTGCAATAGCTGACACCAACTGAGATGAGTGCTGTGGATCCTACCACCCGCTCCTTTGGCACAGTCTTTTCCAGTGCTTTGCCCAAGACTGCGAATGCATTGGAGTAGAGATGCTGCCTGTTTGGCCATTGCTGTGCTGAGAGGTTTTTTAGCTGGAACAAGCTCACCTTGTGGCCCTTCGATGTGGGAGATTGGCAGTGAGCCTGTGCTACCCACAGGAGAGAATGCAAAAAGAGATAAAGCCAAGTGTTTTTAATCCACTGAAAAACAAACTTAGCCCTTTGGGATGGTTTGGGGATTCCTGAAGGTTCCATGTCTCTTTCAAGGTGATTTTGCATTCCACAGTCCAGGTGTTTTATAGCATCTCTCAAGCTGAACCTTTGTTCCCAATCATTTTCTGTATCAACAAGGGCAGCAACCTCTCCAGCTCTGTGCCTCATTGCTAGAGGGAGCCCCATGAACCCAATGCAGGATTGCTAATGGGACTCCTGAGGGTGTCCTGCAGCAACACATGGGCCTGTTTGACCAGAGGTTCACCAGGAAATCGTTTTGAAAAGACCTGTCACTGTCTATCTGTGTCTGACCATAAAGCAGGGAGGCCTGGGCAGGGTCCTGCCTGGCCCCACTTGCAGACGTGGTGCATGGTTAGTGATAGCTCATCCTGCTCCAGGGTGATTATTTGTGTTCCTTATGCCATAGCTCACTGCATCTGTGAGCTGATCCCATTCCCTTTATTAGATGACTATTTGCACTTTCTGTTAATGTGCATTTATGATGCGAAAAGCATCCCTGCGCAAATGCGGGCTTCCACTACCGCATTCATCAGCCAGTGTGTGCACGGGAAAAGGTACCTGCAGATATGTGCATTGGCTGGTTTGCCTATCAATTTACACTAAATTGCAGAGGCCCCAAAACACCCAGAGCAGAGCAATCCTGGCAAGTCTTATCCACCGGTAGCTGGAGAGAAAAAAGGATGCAAACATCTGGTGTGGATACACATGGAGCAAATCAGGAAGCCTGTTGGGTCTTGCAGTAAGTGGGTGATGGGAAATCAGGTTTCTGTGACACAGGAGTGCTAAATGAGGGGTGTTTAGGGAGAGGTAACAGTTTGCACCCCCCTGTTCTAATACGCTGCTTTTTCTTCCACACTCTTGCACTACCCTGACTTCTGACTTCTGCCCCTGACACTGACTTCTGGGCAGTGATGATGCCCTCTCTTTTCTAGCAGCTGCCTCCATTCTGAGCTGCTTTAATATAGGGTGAAAACAGGTGGAGTATGTGAGAGTGGTGAGGTCTTGCAGTGTACATGCCTCTATATTCAGCCTCACAGAGGTCAGACATTTCACCTTGAGCTGAATCCCTTTCTCTTTCCCCAGTACCTGGTGTGTGTGTAGAGGTTTCCTTCTGGTTAGTAGACAGCTGCACATCTGAGCAGTAGATTACCATGGCTTGGCCTGTGAGCAGTTTTTACACTGTTTTCTGGCTGGGAACACAAGACGTATCTGCCCCACTTCCATCCATGCCTAATAGGGCACATTGCACATTCTTACAAGTGTTTTCAACTATTTGATATTAATACCCTTTCCACTGAGATACATGGTAAATCACTTCCCCTTCTTATCAAAGTTCTGGTTGAACAAGGGTAAGGTGATGCTTGAGTGTTTGGTTCCCTCAAAGGCCCATCAGCACATGAGCTCAGATTCCTGATCTTTGGTGTTGCTTCTATCTACTTGGTGTCGGGGCTTGTGTCTGCTTTATTTATTCCTCTTCCTATCTCTCATCTTTGCTGTTTGTGCTGACTTGGATCTTGCATCAGAGCCTAGCTGTGTACCAAGGGTATGTGTGGCTTGAGATTGCTCCAGTGGCTACAGCTCTGATACAGTTCTGGCCCTTGCTGGGCAAGGCAGACACAGCAGATCCATGTGCCTCAGTTTCCCTTTCCACGGGATAAAGGTAGCATTCAGCCCCTGCCCTTTGCTGAATGCTTTGGGCCCTGCAGAGACAATGTGCTCTCACAAGCCCGAAGCTTTACTGTTACTGTGATTGCTGGGAAGTAGGAAAGGTGACTCATTCTCCTACAAAAACACTGCTTTTATTCAGAGCCTGGAGCATTTCCCAAAAGTAATTAATGAGGAGAATGCTAATTAAGAGACCCGGTGCCTACAGAAGCGTTTAGCAGAGATGGGTGCCTTTGGCCAGGGGGCGTGTGTATCAGTGACCGTGCCTGGTAGGATCCTTCTAACCCAGGCTGTTTGCATGACACTGGGACCTGGATGAGCTTTGGAACTAGAGAGCTCCTCCACCCAGAGCTGTTGCCTGCTCCCTCCCAGGCTTGCAAAATAACTCCTAGTTTTACAGCAATGTTTTTCCAAAGGGGTTTCGTATCTTCCACCTCCCTGAGTGGGAGAAACCATCCATCACTTCTGCAGTGGGAAGAAACACCTTTTTTGTATTTATGGCTATAGCAAGCCCTGTCATCTGCCCTGGGTGGGTTTGGCACTGATGGACTCTGCAGCCTACCTGCTAAGCTTTAAGCACTGCTTGTCTTTACACTGCAGGAGCAAGTTGGTTGGCTCTGACCCAACAAACCTAAAGGAAAGGGTGTTTTCTCTCTGAAATGGCAATGCAGGCTCCCAGACTCTCCAGGAAAGAAGAGACCATGTGGGCAAGAGAGAGGTTTCATAAGAGTCTCACTCATGCAGTTGCTGTTCTGCAGGAAAGTTCCCACAGATGCCTGCTCAGGGGTTACACAGCCAGGGGGGAGAGAGGAGGACCCAAACCCATGTGAACCTTTGGTATCACACAGCATTACATCATGTTGTGAGCAGTAGGAGCTGCCTTTAGCAGCTGATAAAGTGTGAATTTGCATTGTCTTTAGTATGACGACAGGTGGGCTGATTTCCACTGACCTCCCAACAACCCATAACTAAAGCTCCAGCACAAGGGGAGAGGAAGTGGTTTTGGTCCTGCTTTGGGGTCTGTTTGTTGGGTTTGGGTTTTTTACCCCAAGTAATTTTGCAGCTTGAAAAGAGAGAATGTGAGGGGGAGAAGTGCTGGTGTTGGAAGGGTGAGCATGGGTGGCAGTGGGGGGATCTACGGATATCCTGAGGCAGCTGGTAATGACCATAAACACAGAGGTACTTGAGGTATATGTGTTACCAGCCCACTGCAGAGGAGGGAGGGATGCTCCAAAGACAAAGGGTCTCCCCGAGGAAGGAGGGTGGAGGGGACCAGCTTGAAAATGTCATTGGGAAATGACAGGAGTGTGACTCCTAGCAAGACGAGTGAGCATGTGGGGATCTGGTGAGCTGCAGGGAGCACACGTGGGACTCGGAACCATTCATTCCTTTTGCAGACTTGGCATAAGCTCGTAACTGAAGTCCCAGATAAAATCTGCTCCACTGAAACTTCCTTTGCTTGACATTTTTACCTGCCCTGAGCTGAAGGATGCTGTGAGCCTCCAGGGGCAGTGATTCCAAATGGGGCAACTGGACCACACAACAGCCTCTGGGGGTTGTGTGGTCATGAGCTCCATGAGGGTTTCTCAGCCAGCTAAGAAGCCTCTTTCCTGGGACATGGGGATGTGCTGGTTTTAGGTACCGGGATCCTTACTGCCCAAACCAGTCCAAAAATATAATTGGGATAGTTTGAACTGGACCTTGATATCTGGACTACTCTGAGCTGGGATTTTTATACCTGCATAGCTAACACAGCTCCACATCAGCTGTATGCATGTATCTCCAGCTCTATGCATGTACCTCTCCCCTGTTCCTTATCTCTCCCCTGCCCTCCCTCACACCTGCACACACCTCCTCAAGTACCGCTCAGTTCTTAGGAAGATCACCTGGATCCCTGAAACAAATCTGAGCTTTACACATCAAAGGTAGAGGGGGTCAGCTTGTTGCCCCTGTGGAACACTGCAGTGAATTTCAGCCTTGTCCTTGTCACTTTCTCTTCTGGAAGAGAAGAGTGATGTGATGGCTCCTCGTCTGGAGAAGGAGCAGGAGTGCTTTGTGTCTGGCTTGCTGCCCAGAGGGGCAACGCGGGATAGGATCTTCTTCGGAGGCATCTCCTTGCTCCAGTGGTGGCAGGGCTGTGCTTCAGACACACTGGCACCACGAGATAGGAATTAGTTACTTCTTTTGTGCCGTTATAGCCATCTACACTTGATATGAATGACTTGCAAATTGCTCAGGTCATTAAGGTAATAACTCTTGTCACTGTGGAAGCCAGAGCGTGGCAGTGTTAGAGCAGCTTTTTAGGGTCGGCAGTAGCTGTAGCAGAGCTCTATGCCAGCCGCTTTGTCCTACACTTTGCATGACTTAGAGCTTCAGTACCTCCAGTCAGGGAACAGGCACTTGCAGTGTGTTCCTGCAGCCTGTACTGTGGATGTGACCATGCACTAACTGTGCAGTGCAAGCTCTCCCCTTCCTTCCCTGCGAGAGTCTGGAGGAGGGAGCACACAGTGGCAGGAGGCAAGAAGGGGGAAGAGGACGATGTGGCTGGAGGATGCTGAACACCTCTGCTGTGCTGGGACACAAGCCTGGAAAGCATGAGAGGCAGCGGCAGGGCTGCTGGGCAGCCCAGGCTGTGCTTCGGAATGTAGCTGTGCGCCTTTAAAAGGAGATGTAGGCAATCAGACTTCAGAAGAGATTACTGGGTCCTAGTCTCCTCTTATTCTCTGTTTATCACTTCAGATTTCATGGAAGTGACTCCAATTTACACCCATCAGGGATGGAAGAGTTAGTTCTTGCGTTGTGAGCCGTAGTAAATTATTTTTAGCAACCACAGCATTCATCATGAAAGCCTTTCTGTCTCCTCTTGCAAGGAAGGGCTGAATAATGAATGAATACAGAGTTGGACTAATTATCTATGGCTCAGCCATCCATGTGAGCAGACCGAGCAGACTGCATGCGTGCTGCTAGTGGGCAAGCTTGTGTGTCTACATCCCAGGAGCACCAACATGTCCAGGAGCCCTGTCTGCTCCTTCTAGCCTGGCAAAACTACAGCCTTTAATTCCTCTGAGGCATCTCCTTTGGGGCTCAGACCACGAGATGCATTTAAGCTCAAATGTGAGTCTTTGGACCTTGGAGCTGGGTTGTAGGTATGCTCTGTACTGACCTGACTCAACCTCGGACCTACCCCACCACTGTGGAGTTGTCTGGCAATCTGCACTGCTGGCCCTGACCACCATCCCTGCATCTGCTCCCTTGCTTGGGTCCTCTGGGACTGCCCTATTGTCATCCCTGGCTCTTGGCTTGCCTGCTCCTGAAAAGCATCCCCATTTGTGCTGCTCCCTGACACCCTGGGATTCCTGGAGCTCCCGAGATGAGATCCCTGGTCCTGGCCCTGAACCTGTGCCCCACAGCTCCCCACAGCCCAAGGCTGACCTCCAAGAGCCTGGGCAGGCCACAGCCCTGCAGCCATACTGACCTGTGAACACTTAGTGAGGTCTGGGGAAGGTGATGGGAGTTCATTTGTCAGATGTGGGTGAGCTTTGCTGCCTACCTGGAAGGGCTGTTTCAAGTGTTAGTTGCTCATTGGAAACAATGGATGGATGCCCCAGTGAGGCTTCTCAGAGTAATTAGGGCCCCTTGATGTGGTTAGAGTCTGAGCAATCTGCCTTTTTTACTGGAAGCATTTGCTTTGGGGAGAAAAGCACTTCTCCGTGCCCTGACTCTTGTTGCAACCGAGCTCCTGGTGCGGTCCACAGCCCTTGTGCAAGTGCTGCCTGGTCATGCTGTGTCCAATACTGGTGGTACAAGCCCTGTCTCACCCTCGCAGATGTTGCCCTTCAGCCAGGTTGAATTGTTTAATTCTTCAGGCCCATAACTCTTTCAGGTCATGTACTAATGGGCTCGAGATCAGTTATTGTGCAGGGAATGATAAATGACTGTACACTGGCTAATGAAGGGGATAGATTATTGGGTTATAAATCAATTAAGTGGTTCTGAGGAAGTTGCAAACTGCAGGAAGAAACGATGAAGAAAGAGAACAACATCCGATGTCTGGGGAAGAGCAGGAGCCATCAGGTGCCATCAGCCATTACAGTATCCCTCTGAGGGGAGCAGAACTGTGCTGCTGTGCAGTAACTCTCTTTGATCTGATGATTGCAGAGAGGGAAGCCATTAGGGTGCTCTGTGGTTATCAGGGGGTTAGCAGCAGCAGGCTGCCTCTTCCAGGAAACAAATCCCGCCCCGCCTGTGCAATCTGGAAGTGCCAACTGTCTTGTTCCTCCTCTGGTAGCCTGGGTTGGTGTTGGAGTGTGGCCAGTACTGGCTGCGGTGACTGCCCACAGGAACTGCCACACATCTGCCAGATGTGTCCAGAAAGGGATGCATCTACCACAATACAGTTTAGTGGCAGATTAACAAGTGCCCATTGACTATGCAGCGTGAGGGTTTTCCCTGTCTTGGAGACTTCTCTCCTTTGGGAGAATATTGAAAGAGTTATTGGGCACCCTGTAAGCCCATTGCACAGCAACATCCACTGATAGCATGGTTGTACCAGCTCAGAGGGTAGGGTTGGCTTTGGCACTTGTGACCCAGTCACCTCTGAGTTCCTGTGTCAGAAGGACAGTCCTTGCCTGAAGGACACCCATCATGTACAACAGGGGCTAGCTGGAAGTCTGGGATGAGGTTAGGTATTATCCAACCATGCAGTGGTCTCAGTATGGCCAGGCCAGGAGAGCCCTCAGAGACCTGGCACCTATGTAAGTCCTACCTGGACACTCCAACAGGAGTTTATCAGGCTGTTGCCTGATAAAACCTCAGTTTCTGGGGGTTTCACTATTCTCTGGGACTGTGTCCAAAGTTAATATTATCACCAGAGAAAGGCAATCTCATGTATAGAATCATTGGAACATAGAATAGTTTGGGCTGGAAGGGACTTTCAAAGCTCATCCAGTCCAACCCCCGTGCAATGAACAGGGACATCTTCAAGTTGATCAGGTTGCCCAGAACCACATCCAGCCTGGCCTGGAATGTCTCCAGGGATGGGGCATCCGCCACCTCTCTGGACAACCCGTGCCAGTGTCTCACCACCCTCGTTGTAAAGAATTCCTTCCTCACATCCAGCTTGAATCTCCTCTTTCAGTGTAAAACCATCACCCCTTATCCTATGAAAATTTTGCTTCTGTTTTATTTGCAATAGGCTCAAGCTGCCTCCTGTGCACAGGGGAGCATGGGGAGGATGGGAGGGAGAGGAAGATGCGCACAAACGCTTTTCTTGGCAAGTACAGGCATAGAGATGGGGCTCAGCCTTGCCTCTGGCTCTGATAACTGTGGGTACCAAAAGTAACCACGACGTGTGCTTTACTCAGGTTCCTGCATGCAGCAGCTGCAGGCCTATTACTGCCAGGGCCTGGCATGTTTGCATGGGCAGCTGCTGTAACCCACAGTCCCTGACAGAGCTGGTACATGCATCTTGTTTCTATCATGGGAAAGATTCTCCTTACAGCAGGTGGAGAGCCCAAGGCTCTCAATCAGATGTGTAGAACAGGAAGGGTGCAGCCCATATTCTTCTTCTGGAGATGTTTTTCAACTCAGTGTTCTTTAGAACAGGGCTGGAAAAGTTCTCAGTTTGGGAAGAGAGAATGATGACGAGAAAGTACTGTTAGGGAGCCACGTGGCTTCCATGTTTCTTGTTGTCTTCTAACTTCTTGTTTTGTTCTGTACGAGCAAACCTTTACAAAACCAGTGATGCAGCATTTTCTAATGAGCTGTTTTCTAATAGTTATCTAATGAGCTGTGGCAAACAGCAAAGAAGCCTGTGTTTGCTTTAATCTCTTTAACTACAGCCTATCCTGGAGGCAAAGCATCTCAAGGGAGATGTGAACTTGAGGCCGAACTAACGCTGAGCGTGGGGCTTGTCCTGTGTGTCTCTGTTGCAGGCCTGGCAGATGCCAGCACATGCATTAAACCATGTGTGTGCCTGAGCTCTGGTTCAGTGGGAATCAACTTGCACAGCCCTGCATCCTGCTCAGAGAGGAGACCAGGTCTTCATCAAGGTTTGGCTGCTCTTGAACAGTTACATTTTACTGAAAACAGACCAACGTGAGGGAGCAGAGTTGACCTGAGAAGCAGGGACACAGCCATCTGTATTAGCAGTACTCACCCAGGCTGGATGCTTGGATCTGTCTCTGAAACACCCCTGACACAGATCATCGCACCCAGACAACTTTAACCCTCAGGCTCTTGGAATCATTGATACAAGCAGTCAGGTCTCTCTCTGGTCAGATCCCAGGAGGGTAGGAACTTTCCGCAAGTACCTTCTGTGCTTGTTTTGCACTTGGATGGCAGCTGGTGGTGGTTTCATTGTGCTGTCTGAGGACCTCTTCAGCTATAGCTACTGGGCTCCAGGTAGAGGTTTGCTCTGCAAAACCCAGCATACACCTTTGGCTTCACAGCAGCCTGCAAGGCCCATCTAGCAAGGGAGGGTGGTAATTGTGGCAGCAAGCATCTGAATGTATTTTGTCATGTTGGATGGAAGGTTATTTTATAGGATCGATCTCTTTATTACACTGGGATAATAAAGAAGCCTCCAGAAGGGATGAGCTGACCCTCTCTTTGCCAATGTTTACCTGTTTTATTACCAGCAAGAGCTCCACCTAATCAGCCCATGATTCCTCCAGGAGGCAATTTTTCTTGTCATGATAAGGGTACATCCAGGAAGGCTTCAGGAAATAAGGTGCTCAGTGTTCCTACAGACAGGCCCAGAAAAGGAGGTTCCACCTCCAAAATCCTGCGGGAAAGCCTTTAAGAAATGCCTGCATTGTCACTGTGCAGGTGCTGAACTTCCCACCAGGGTGAGTGCTCAACTCACCTCAGGGTGAGGTGATAACTCTGCTTTTGATCTATTGGATTTTGCAGTGACTTTGGTATGGTGATGAGACTGCAATATCCCATAATAGATGGCTGTTTCTAGCAAGAGCTCTGCTATAATTGTATTTATGAGCAGAATACTTATAGAGGCCTTCAGGGAGCTTCAAGTGTAAAAACATTGCTATAACAACATATAGACAGCCAACAGCCAAGCAATTAATTTCTTGACTACAAGTGGTGTTTGGGGCTCTGTCCTGGTATACAACATCCATTAACACTGCAGATACTCTGCTGAAGGGAATGAGGGAGCTGCTGGCTGGACGCTCACTCTTTCTTCTGTGCTTTATGTACTTGAAGTCGTGTTTAAATAACGTTCATTGGAGCTAAAGGCTGCCACTGGAGCTCTGCTGTATTCTGGGGGAAAACACAGCTTTTGGTTTCTATAGTAACATCCCTCCCTCCCAACCTGTCCTCCCAAAGGCAGAGGCAGGTACAGAACCGTGAGGTCCCGCCACCAGAATGGGAAGTGAGAGCAGTTTTCTAAGCCTGTTTGTGATCCTGACCTGCTGAGTATCCTCATCTCTGTGTTTCCCTCTGATCTTTCCCTTCTCCCTCTATGTTATGAAGGCCCTGGCGATGCCATCATTAACTGGGGCTGGTTATGGCTCCACACCCTATGAAGTCAAACAAAACCAAGTTCTCTTGACAGGAGCCTCAGTGCTTGTGTTTATTGCTACTTTGGGTGAATTAACTTACTAATGGGGTAGCTCACACAATGCAAACCTCCTGCAGAGCAGCATTAATCAGCATTGTTCTACAGTGGAATAAACCGTGTTGCAGTTAAAGATCGCTTATTTAGAATTTCTGATGAGAGGGGTGAGATGAAAGGGGATTGTTTTCACCATTTTATGGAACAAAACATCAGGATATTCAAAGAATTCTGAAGTTTCTAATTAAAAATCATGGAGAAAAGTTTCCATTTAGTGAACAAACTCTGCCACAGAAAACTGCTGAAGCCAAGGACTTGGCAAGTGCGAAAGGGCTTCACCATGTGTATAATTAGGATTACAAATACTTTCTGTGGTTATAATATGGACAGTTCCAGTATTATAAAGGGAAACCAGTGTATTAAGAATTGATTTGCATCCTTCAAAGCCCTTCCCAGAGCAGACATGTAAAGAGAGTTGGGCCTCTATTACTCTTTTTAGGTATTAAACACAGGCATCAGGACTTTGTTGTGCCCTTCTGATTTCCCATATACCCCTGACTGTGTTAGAGCAGGCACTGCAGCAGCTGGTGAAGGAAGGCAGAGAAGTAGAAAGTGCTTCTCATGGCTTGGGGCTGAGCTGTTCATCCATAGAAGAGAATTAAAGGTATATGGCTCCCAGGTAAAAGCCTGAACTACGCACAAAAGGCTTTTCTGAGGAGGAGCAGCTCTGCTTTGAGGAAATGTGTATTTAACAATCACAGGTTTCTGGCCTCAGCTACTGCAGTCAGGAGGACCTTCCCCCAGAAACCAGGTTTTCCTCGCTTAGGGAGAGGATGTTTTCCCTAATCTCCTCTAATAGATAAGGAGACTACAGCTGGGAACTCAGTGCTTACTGGAGTGAATCTGTTAACTGAAGCAGCACTACCCTGAAGCTCTTAAAGCTCTACTAGAGAGGTATGTGTGTATTTGTGTTTATAACTGAGCCTGGCTTGAAGTATGCTGCTGGAGAAGTTGTTATATTTACACTGAGCATAGTTTACAAACCCATATTGTGTTTTTGTTGTGCAATAAGGAGAAGACATTAAACATGTTCAGGGATGCTGGGATAATTAGTAAATGAGACTTGAAGGGAGAACAGTTACTGCTGGTGCTCATGATTCCTTTGGATTTCTGGTTCCTCTTCTGTGGGGTGGGATGAACCCAAGCTCCTCTTCAGCAGATGGCATCCTATGGTGCACTAGCTCCCATCTGTATCTATAGACTTCTGGGACCTGTGAGTGCTGACTAAGCACAAAACTGGCTGCATAACTAATCTGGAAGGCATGGTTATAAAAGGCTGAAAGGCAAAAAGGCAAAAAGCTGTTCAGTGCAGGTACTTCTGCTCTCTAACAGAGCGGGCCATGGTCCCTGCGCAAGGAAGCTGAGGCACTGCGGGAGGAAGGCAGTATCCTAGCTTGGGAGACATGAGAGATTTTGAACACAGCAAAGGACTGAAGGATTATACCAGGAAAAACCAGTGTTCCCTTTGGCTGAATGTTCCTCCCAAATTGTCCATTCCATTATGGTGAAGCTTGATGTCCAGGTGTGACTATGGCTGTTGACTGGACATTTAGTGACCAGCTGGTTTTGCAATGTGGGATTTAGTACTCTCAGTTCCTGCGTCCTGAAAGTTCATCCAGTTCTATCTCCAGGCTACATTTGCAGAGTAATTGTGGGGTAAGCCTCTGTCCTCCTGTGCAGTCTGGGCTAGGTGTTCCTGTGGGAGCAAGGCTCTTCCTTCTTGCTGTGGAAGATGTTGCATCCTGAATTCTCCATTACCCTGGTAGATGGTTCAGCAGCTGGAAGTGGCACAGTCTCCCTTGTAGATGCAATAGTCCTCCCCTAAGGAATTGCAGCCCCTGCACAAGCTGTTGCTTGCCTTCCCATGGGAGCTGTTATTGCTGGGGTCCTCCAGCACCAAAGCAGAGCAAAGGCATTGAGGAGAGAGGTGAGTACAGCCTTTCCTTGAGTTCCTCAGGCCAGGCTAAGCAACAGAACACGGACTCTGGGCAGAGGTTTTGTGGCATGAGCTGGTCTCCTCCATCCCATTTGCAAACTTGGATTACTCTTAAAGAGCTGCCTCTTGCTCTGCAACTGATTGTGAAGCCATCAAGCTCTCTGCAAATGGCAGCCCCTTTGCTGTGTCTTTATAGCATGGCTTGGGAAGGGAGTAAAATTCCTCCAGTTGTACGTGTGCAGAAGTAGCTGTGGGAGGGATGCTGTGGACCAGGTTTCCAATTAGGTGCAGCGCCGTGGCACCCGTCTGGATGTGACAGGATAATGCACTTGCTAAACATTATAAGAAGATGCAGAGATTCGATGTGACACATGCGAAGCAGTAGCTGGAGTTTAGTCAACACTCCATCAGTTAAAAGTCTTTATTTCCAATTATCTGTGGACAGTTTGCCTTCAAGGATAATTGGCTTCCCACAGCTCTCCAGAACAGATGTCAGGGAGCTCCTTCTCTTCTGCAAAGGAAAACCTGGGATGGTTTATAGCATGCGATACAGTGGAGGTGTCAATGTCAGAGGCAAGACAGGCTTTGAGGAGCAATTAGGTGCTGTCCTGATGCAGAGCTTCGCAGAGGCACCAGGCTCTAAAACCTGAGGGGTGTTAGTTACCCCATTTTCCCATGAACTGTTGGGATTGGGAGCTTACACAGCAAGGCAGACCTGTGGCAATGTCCATGTCCCTGTCCCCTGATAATCATGAAATGGTATGGGTTGGAAGGGACCTTGAAGCTCCTCCAGCTCCAACCCCCTGCCATGGGCAGGGACGCCTTCCACTAGAGCAGCTTGCTCCAAGCCCCTGTGTCCCACCTGGCCTTGAACACTGCCAGGGATGGGGCAGCCACAGC
>WTXV02010344.1:0-23834 GCA_009823435.2 Nymphicus hollandicus
TAATATCATTAAATATATACTATATACATATATATAATTTTTATATATATAAAAATAAACTAGCAATCATCATCCCTAGGTTTGTCATTTACCTATACTAGCAATCTCTTTCAGGGCTCTCTTGGCTCTTCTGTAGAAAACTCGCTTGAAACCACCACACATCACCACCACTTCTGCCATTGTTCAAAAACCATGGTGAGGTTTCCTTACACCTCCTGGTTTTTTTTGTTTGGGTGATTTCAAAGCCACCTACAATATCATCATTCTCAGGACTGCCACTAAGAACAGCACTTGTGGATTAGAAATGGAACTTCCCCAGGCACCTAAAATCTGGTAGAACAAGATGAAGATGACAGAGGGGAAGGTTTGTGCCATGCTCCGTGTTCTCACAGGTTAGACACCATCCTGTGTCGTTACTTCCTAATGTAAAGATGATCAGTCTTGTTCACCTCACGTATCACCCAGAGGTGTAACATTTCCTGAAGTTCTGAAACATGGAGAGTGAAAATTATTTATCTTTTCTTTCTACCTGCCCTTTCCTAGAAGTTTTCAAAGAAGTTAGCTATAGGAACTTGGAACCTCATTTGCTCATCTAGAAATGAGAAACATCTCATGCCTAATTGAGTTAGCCTATAAATTTCCATCAGGTATGCTTTTAAATAAAGCTCTTTAATATATGATACATTTATCACTATTCAGAAGTGAGACGAGATCGTCACAACACACTATGGTAGCAAGTATATTTGTTGCCAGTTGGTGTGTCTCTAAAATGAGACAAAGGAAGGAGGAAAAGTGTCAGAAACAGAAAGTATCAATATTGTTAACTCAAACAGAAGGTTATGCATCCTGGGGGCTCTGAAATAGTACGTAAATAAAGGCCTAGTGTCATAATGACAACATAAAGAAACACGTGCAACATCCCAGCCTACATAGAAGTGCCCTTCATTGTGACATGGGAACAGCAAGGACAAAAAGTTAATCTGATCCCACATTATCAGTAAATTCATATGTACCTATTTTCTTTTTTTTAACTGAAGCAAACACATTGGAATTCATTAGTAACAGAAAACATGTTGAATAACTTAGGTGCAGCAGTCATCTCCATTTAAAGCTTTTCACTTTTAATACTACATTTATCTCAATAATATGCCTTCTGATTTTTCCATGCTGGACTTGGGAGGGGAAAGGAAATTCTGAGAGCTACTGACTTACTCTTTTTCTTTATCGAGTCCTCACATCTAGTACATCACATCATGACTTTTCCATAGAGATTAAGTGGTGTTTCATGTACTGAATCTTGCCCTAGAGAACTATCTGGCCTTCATGAAACAATGCTATAATCCATTAAACAGTCCCAGGTATCATTTACTTCTGCTTATGAAGATCTGTGTTAGTCTGACCTTCTGACTTTGAGCCCAGAGTTCACAAAACACCCATAAAACCAATTTATTAATGTATTCAAACAAACAAACACAGAGGGAATTATTTTCTACTCATAGACCTAAAAGATCTGATCCTTGGAATGGGACTACCCACATTTCATTACTGATTCATGAAGACCTTACCCTCCTAAGCTGCTTTTCAGCCAGAAGCCCCATGTTTTCTCCTCTCAAGCACTGTTACAAGAAAAGCTTAGATCGTCTGCTAAAATGCTTATGCACTGCAGTTCTGAAGAAAAAGCTGTATGAAAACGGATTTATTTCCAACTACCACAGAAAGTGACTGAACATGGAACAGGGATGCTACTGGGAAACTATGTTTTGTTCCCTGGAGCAGAAGCAAATAATTTCACCTCAGTGCTTCAATTTCTTCCTTCCTTCAACTTGTGGCAATACTCAGCACTTTGCAGACATACAGGGAAGGGATAGGACAGATAGCAAGCTTAAGGGCTATTATCAGGACAGTGGTCCATGTTCCACAGCAGAAAGAACTGCTACATATGCACCAGACAGGCAAAGACAGACCCTGGGGAAAATTTTACCACAGTGCACTTCAAAATGAGAAGTCAATTCAAGTTACCACCTGGAAGTAATGGTGGCCATAGGAGGTTTCCATCCATCACATCCGAAGAATGTATCTCCCAGTACTAACATCTTACCAACACATGCAGATCACAATGCCTACTGAAGAACAACTTCCACAGCAGACTGAACTACAAAAACTACTCCTCCTCTAAGAAGGAAAAAAAAGTGGAGTTCTGCAGGAGAACAGCGTAGACACCAATGCAGTTGCGCATCTGGTTCCAGCGGTAACAGGAGCAGACACCAGTGTCAGGCCAGTTACCTGGGCAAGTGTCTCTGTAGCTGTGTCCCTTTTTGCTTTGAACACAGGCCTTTTCAAAGATCTAGATATCACAAATCTCCATAAAATGGTTCCTGTCCTGAGGGGACAAGGGGGAAGAAGAAAGAAGAAAGCATTCATTCCAGCAGGACAAAGGAAAGTGTCCTTGGGCTCACAGGCTCAGAGTGGTACCTAACAGGATATAAGATGCCTTGCCTACCTAGGAAAGTCTGCAGCTTTCCAAATATTATTTAAGGTTTCATAAAACCCCTTTTTAAAGACGAGACTCCATTGGGAAGGGGAAAGCAAGCTATTCACAACTGACCGGAGTTCCTCTGTAAGAGTTACACAGCCTTACAGATTATTAAGTTCACACCCTAGCTCAGCTCATACAGGAAAGGCTTTTTAGTATAGACAAAGAGTAAGTCAGAACCCTATGTCTCTGCAGATTGTACCCAGAGGCATGCTACACAACTTAAGCTTTACTTAAAACTACTAAAAGAACATAGCAGGAGGATGATACCCATATACCTAAGCTATCAAAAGGAGCTCCTGAAGTTCTTCTATCCAGGAATCTCACTGCAGAGTACAGTAAACATACTGCTACTCCAAGCAGGGACAGTCATAACATAACTTAAATCTCTGTGCAGATATAGAAGATGAGAGCAAGTTAAGCTGAGCAGCTATTATCAGTGAAAAAGTAGCCACAACATACTATGTCCAGTCTGGCAGTCAAAGAGGCTGCTCCACAGTTAGACTGGTATGATTGTGTCAATTCAGCAGCAGAAATTCCCCAGGGAAACTGAAATCCTGTGTGTCCATCTGGTGTGCTCCTCCTCAGAGGCTGCTGAACTAAGCCTTCTTTCCCTACAGTCAGGTTAAGACAAACAGCAACCTTCAGGATGAGTCCAAGGATGCTCTGACATTCCGCAATGTCTTCACATAGAGTACCTTCATAGGGAATATTGCCAAAATACAGCAGAAGGACAAGGCAGGACCAAAACAATCTCCCTCAAATCCTACGTTTCTCCATAATGAAACTTGGTATATTATTACGTGCTGAGAGAAAGTCTAACCCTAGCTCAGGATGACTATGCCAATGAAAAGGAATTTTAACTCTGGCTGGTAAAATGTTGGATGGAAAAAAAAAAAAAAATCAGACTGAACCACCCAGTTATTTACAGCACTGCAGACTTCCTGTTTTGATGCAAGTCAGCAAGATCTTCTGGAAAACCCAGGAACAAAAAGCAGTAGTTAAGGACGATAAGTTAGTTACCGAGAGAAGCTAATGATTTATCTCTGTTAGACTTCCGAACAGAGGAAACTGCATCTATGCCTATCCTCTTCTAGCAGTATTTCAAAGACTAATGCACAGGAAAATGAAGGAATAAATCAGTGAACTAGAAAGAAAAGCAAGCTAGTAGCCATCAGAAAGGAGGCTATGTCTTTGCAGTGTCAGACACAAATCTTCTCTCCTGCTTCCCTAGTTCCTTCTTCCTCACACATCACATCAGTTTATTTTAACTAGGCACTGCCACTCTGTGGGTACCAAGTGCAGAGCCTTTAGGAGGCAGGTGGGCAGAAGTGATTCTGGAAAGTTCAGAACAGCAAACCTTACCACCACACCAGGTGAACTGCCTGAAAAAGACAGCTGTTAAAACAAAAAGCTAAGTAAATAAGGACACAAGACCTTTTAGGTTCTAGAAATCTCGTTCTTATCATAAAAGCTCCTAGAGTACTTGGAAAGATTTTAGTATATTGCTAAGCTTTAATCAAGTCTCTTGCCAATTTACAATTGTGCAGAATCACAGGTGATAGGATAAGACAATACCATGGATTAAAACCAGCTACATAAAAATAAAAGGGAGAGGAGCAGGGGGAAACCTACAATTCTTTCACATAAGAAATTGGGAAGGAGAAGAGAAATGGCAGTAGTAGGCCCAACCTAAAGTTGAAGTTCATAGATTTACTCCATAGCAGGTAAGTACAAAAGCATCCCCAGAGCATTCCCAGTATGTACCCTGCTATATTGGCAGAGCTGTGCTTTGTACAGCTATAACAAACCACCTCCCAGCAAGGTCTGATGGTAGAAGGGTGGGGTTTGCTGGCCACACAGCACCTACATGAGGGATTTCTGCCTGCCCACAGCTGACCCATGCATCTATCTCAAAGATGAACTAACAGCATACCCCAACATCACAAGCCTGCACTGAGCCAGCAACTCCAAGTTTCTTTTTAAAGCTGTAATTGATAAAGCCACAAGGAAAGACCTTTGCAAACTAGTGACAGAGCCATCCTAGAAGCCCTTGATCAGAACCAGTCACTGTGTACTTAAGAAGAAATGGGGCTCAAGGACTGCTCTCAAAATACCAGCCACATTGCTCTCTGCTCCCCTACAAGCAGCTCTGTAGCAGAACATGGTGCTGCACACCTCTTTTCCTCCAAGCCCACGGACCAGTTACTGAGAAAGATCACTCACTTAGAAGCATAAAACTTTACAGAACTGAAGACACCAGCAGCAGGCAGCCAGGAAACTGCTCCTGAAGCCAGGTGCTCTATCCAGCACATACTGCACCAAGGAGGGACCAAGCCAGCATGATGCGTTTCAGGTTTCCTGCTTAGCCCACCAGTGTTCACGCTGATAATCAAGAAGCAAGTTTCTGGGAATAAATAGCAGAGATTTTTGTACTAGATGGACAGATGATTTATATTATTGGGATAGATATAACCTGCAAAGTCTTATGATAACTAAGGTACAGCTACAGACTACTCTGCCAAATGCAAAATGCTCTGCATAGCTGGTAATACACCTTAAACATACACATTTTCACGACACTGGGTGCACACCAGCAAGCGGGTTACTGAGCAAGTGTTTGCTTCATTCTCTCCACAAGTCATTCCCACAAGGTACTGATTAGGACAACGGCCATTTGGCTGCTGGATCCAGGAGAAGCTCTTCTAGTTACTCTGACCTCTTGCCCTCTTCTCAGCTCACCTGCATACCCATCTATCATAACACACGTCAAACTGCATCCAGGCATAAGTGGTCAAAGCCTCGAACCAGCTTCTGTTTGCCCATGTCATGATAGCATCTCCTCACAGTAAAGCAGGTCACCAGGAGGCATTGAACCCTGAGAGGGGCCTCCTTAAATTGTGTCTCCACAGGAGAGTAAGAAGAGCCTATTTCCCTCAGGGTGCCTTAAGGCACCGTTATAACTGAGCCTAGGAAGATAATTTCACCATCCAATAGACTGTGGTTTTCACAGACCACAGCAGATACATCAAGGACCTGCTTTTAATCTCTTCCTTCCAAGAGCTGACTGAACATGAGTTCTGTTATTTCCAAACTGGCAGTCGCATGTTGTATAAATGCACCGTGCACTGAGCAGGCTGGAACAAACCTGAGCTCTGCCACCAAGGACTTCCGATGGAGGCGGCAGGCACTCAGCACCCTCTGTCTACCTTGCACATGGCTGAGTGACAAATGTTGTGGTGTCTCTGTTGATCAGGTATCCTCTCATTGCTCAGCAGCGGATAGTGCTGGAGTTGTCATTTAATAAAGATTTGGAATTCACTTCCTGTTTTACACCATCACGGGGAAAACTAGGTTAGCTCAGAGGCATGAGACAATGGTGTGACTGACTCAGAAGGTGTTTGTTTAGGCAGGCAGCTAGAGAGGAGTCTGGGAGAGGTGAACATGCTTCTGTTAGCATCGCTTGGCATTCACTTCTCCAGCTTTCACAGTAGATGATGCCTTTGAGTGTGAGAAACTCTGGGCTTCAGGCATTTGCTTGAATCCAGCATGCCACAACACACTGCCCCAATAGTTTCCCTACCTTCTCCAGTATCCTCTATTCCCCTCCCAGATTTTCAGGGACAAGCCTCCAGATTGTCACCAAAAAACAAAAAAAAAAAAAAGAGAAGAGAAACTGCCAAGAAACACCCTCCAAACCCTTTGTTTAAGGGGAAAGAGGGTTTCTCCTGAGCCAGCGAAATGCCCCTGCTCCAGGGCTGTGGCTGCTATACCATGTCAGGCTTCACCCACAGACATGCCAAGCCAAGAACAGGGACAACACCAAAGTAGTCAGAGCAGAGGACACCCCAACTCCACTGGTCCTCAGGAACAGATTTTCTTGCATAAGCAAGGAAGAGAGGAACCAGCATCAACTAAAAGTTAAGGTAATGCAGAAAAATATGCCATTACATGAGCAGAACTGGGCAGTCCTGGAAACCTTCCAGTCCCTCATCACTCCCTTACAGAGGGAAGGAATTAAAACTTTGAGACACATCAAGGCTGCTTATAATGCGCAGCACAGGTCTGGCACAAAAGTCTAACCCCAACACACGTTTAATGCATATTTCTGTTCCTTCCAAGCAGCCTGAAAGGGAAATGTGTAAATTTAGCTTCTGCCTTCCCTGCTGGAGTCTTCCCCCCTCCCAGTACACAAATGTAGACTCCTCCCCAAGATGACCAGGCAAGCCAAGGACTGGCTGCACCTGCTTTACTTTGCAGTAAAGCTAGAGCAAGCACACTGTCTCCACAAGGAATTCACAGTGGAATAGTTAATGCACCCTAGTAACCCTGCAGCCAGAAACACTTTCTGCTTCTGGAAGACAGATTACAAAAGAATAGTTCTTCCTGTTTTACCTTCAGAACATGAATTAGTCTGCTGTGGTCAGACCAGACTTTAGATGCATCAATTCTGTTAACAAGACGCACCACAAACACTCACATCTCCTCTCCCCATCTTTGCACCAAATCAGACGGGGGATTCCAGCCCTGCCTCATAAAAGACTGGCTCTGCTCAGGCTACTAGTTTCTTCCCCAATGTCTCTAGGTACACACACTTGTTCACTACACTCTCATCACCATACAGAGCAACACAGGTAGCTTTAAGGTAATACAGAGAAAGCTGAAAGGTTCAGCTTTCTGCCCAAGGTCACAGTGAAGTGTCAAGCAATGAGTTTCCTATGGTGAAACACCTGTCACAGTCTATGCCAAGTGGAAATGATTCTCACATGTCAAGATTTTAAGTGACTTTGATGAAACCAAGCTCTTTCTAGAGTCTTCTTCCAGCCACTTCTCACCTTCAGATGTCAGTGTTGTTTGCTGCAGGGCAAGCCTAAACCAAGCTTATCTTCCTTCATTAGAAGAAGCCTTGCCTGTTTTCCCATTTGAAAAAAAATAAATAAATAAAAAATCCACTGGAGGATGATTTTTAGAACAAGGTTTTAAGCCACTGGGCAAAAATGGGGAGTACGGGGAAGAAATATCACCACATTTTCTGCATACCCATCTGGCTCACCTCCCAACTGATTTCTCATTCATTCAAGTCCAGCCTCCACTGTGCAAAGAGAGGTGACCCAGCTGGAGGTTAACGGAGTAGGAAACTTAAAAACTTGATGAAGGCTTAGCTATGGAGAACACACACACAGAGTAGAGGCATTAATTACTCATCTTTCTGCCCAGATCAACTGTGCACTGAAAGTCCTGCCTTAAACGGAAACAGTGGCTACTTTCCCTGCAGCACACAAATGCCCCAACCTCCTCAGGGTGGAGGGACCTATGTGCCAGGAGCCATGAACACTGCAGGTGACAGCAGTCACTTCCCCAACCCCAGTACAAGCTTGTACTCTTACAGTCCAAATGTCTGCAAAAGGGGAACGAGTTCTTTTTCTTCCACTGCCACTGCCCACCTTCTGTTGCCTTTTGTTATTACTACATATCTAAACCCTGGAAGGAACCTATCAGCCAGCTCCACAACCCACCTCCCATGGTCAGATATGTCCCAAAGAACCCTTCAGAGGCTAATGTAAAATCCCAGCATCTTACGTGCTCTTTCCCCCATCACTGCCAGTTAGTCAGACTTCTAGACAGGAGGGCCATTTTTGGTGTGCTGACAGCTTTCCCCATCCAATTCATTCCAGGATCTGTTCACAATCATTACTTCATTCCCTTGCTCGCTTCACTCACACTCTAGCTGCGCTTGGCTGCAACCGAAGACTATTTATTTATGGCTGTTTGGAAGCAATATTCCCACTACCTCCCTCAATGCTAGCCCATACTCCTACTCTACTCAACTGTAGCTACATGGAGATAGTTCGCTCACTACAATGCAAGTTAAACATCTGCTTTGACAGTATCATCTTTGTCACCCTACAATTGTGACACAAACAGTGAAACAACAGGGTGTTGCTGTACTGTGATCCAAGTACAACATGGATCTTATGCCCATCTAACAACAGCACTAGCACAGACTGCCTGCTCTTACTGAACAGGGTCCTGGGCACGCATGGCCAAATTCAGCACCAGAGCAACCACCAGCTGCAGCAAGGACACCCCAACAGCAGAGGAGGGTCCTGCTCTGAAAGCATGGCACAGGAACAGCACACAAGCAACTGCAGTACTGCTTGTTTTTCAGAGGGGGGAGGTTGAGCTGTTGGATGGTACAAGGAACAGGAATTGCCATGACCCGGGGATCCGAATTAGGCAAGCTCTGTCTCAGCCTCAGAGATGTCTAGGAATGCACGTAGCAACAGCATTTCCACCACTGAAAGAGATACAGTGCTTTGTGCAGCTCAGGAATGCAACACAGAGGGAGGTTAAAGGTGGAGAGAAAGCCATAAGGACCCCTTACTCCATACAAGTATTTAGCCAACAACTTATATCGAGTAAAACAGAAGTGGAGGAATGAACCTGTACTATAAAACTCAAGCCTGGACAGAAATAACAAGACTTTAGGAGACCCACTCAGAGATGAATTCAGACCCTGCAAAGCACATGGCCTTGCAACTCTACTCAGCTGAATACTGTGCCAAGAGCCAGCCTGCACAGTGACTTACAGTGTATGGCTCTTCCTGCTTGGGCACACTCCTGTGAGCCAGCAGTTCATGTGGCTTGCTCACGCTTGCTGTGGCCTGTACAGAGCAGCAGAAGGTAGTCACACACAAGGTCCCCATTCCCTGGATGAATGAAATGCTCACTTGCAACACCCCCCCCCACACTCATCTTTAACTCAGGTTATGGCAAGTAAGGTATTAGATCCATAGTGACCAAACTTCACCAAGCCCAGTACAGTAGGGCCAAGTAATCAGTATGCTGTGGGAACTTCACACTTTGCTGATGGTCACAGGAAATCACAAGTGATAGAGGAGCAACACCAGGTACTGTGAACACTGCTTGAATCCCACTATGCAAGTCCACAACTTTTGAGCAAACTGCTTTAGGGTAAGGTAGAACAAAAGCCACAGCAAAGAAGAGTTTCAGCTGAATGGCTTGAACAACTGCAGGGCTGGTAGAAGGCATGTGAGCAGAGAAAGCCACAGCTCTCTTTCCCTGGGAGGAAAGAAAGGAAGGATAGGCCTGCTTTTGGCTTCTCCCACCACCAGGCAAGTTGCCATCACCAGGTTGCCAGAGCAGTAACCAGCCATATATGTAAGCCCCTAACACAGACAAGAACACCTGCTGTGGGCAGCAGCAGCAGCTCAACATGGATGTTTCAGGCCTTCAGATACTAGCCAAAGGCTGCTGTAAGATAGTCCTCAATGTAGCATCCTTTCCATCACCACCCCACTAGCCTGGCTGTCCACAGGAATTCACCTTCTACAAAGCATAGGAAGGGTGGATTTGCATTCACCTGCACTGGCGACTATATGCTTAATCTATCAAATGCTAAAACAACAGAAAGAATAGCCAAGCATCTTTAGAAGAGGGCATTAACAGCACAACATTTTTTTCCAAATGAGATTTTCCCCACTGCCACTTTTCAGCCCTTCTTGGTTGGTTCTCTTTCTAATCCCCCTCCCCTCTATGACACTTAGCTTCCAGCTCTGCTGACCTCACAAGTCCTTTTCACATCATTCTCACATCTTCACCAATTCCTTTCTCCTTACAGTTGTCCTCCAAGACTAGTCTTGCCAAAATGCAGAAGAAAAACACATTCTTGTTGTCAAGTCAGCTTGCCCTTTTCACATAGAGCATACAGTTTTGTAAAACTCAAACCAACAAAGTCGAGCAGCCAACTCTCATAGTATTACAGAAGTTGAAATTTTAGGCTCATTAGAAAATAGCATATTTTAAAAATCTATATAGATTCAAGAACACTGGAAACTACTTAAGAAAAAAAGATAATCAAAGGCAACACAAAGACATGAGTTTCATACAGCCTGGAAGCAATTCTGTCTTTTGTTTTAAGCTTTCTAGTAAGACAACACAGCCTTTGAGTTAACATTTCATTTCAAAACACTTTAAAAATATATGATTGCTCTGTGACTGTTCTGCTCCTGTGGACATTTTCATTGGAAAAAGTCTGGATATGAATGTTCTCTGGTCAGTGCTCACTGATTTCCCAAAACAAAGGGCAAAAAACCCAAGGGCATTAAAAGATGTTTCTAATTACACTATTAATAAGAAGCAGATATTTACTCCCCACTGCACAACCCCCATGTGTCAGGTACTGCAAAACTCACCAGGACATTCTCTTCCAAACTTGCTTTGGAAGAGCTTTTGTATTTTGACCATGCTCTCTACCAAGCCTGTACAATAGTTATTAACCAAACAGGGAGTAAATGACACATAATGGAATGGTTCTGTTGCAATTCATTACAACTCTCATTCCTAAAACTTCCAGGTACTTTCCAAAAACATCCCCCTCTCCATTCCCACCAGAAGTATGGAGATTGATGAGATACACCTCTGCTAAGGAAACTCCACGCGTAAGTATTCCTCAGGTCTTAACTAAGCTTCACTTATTCAGGAAAGAGAATTTGAATTAGAATGATTATGCTCAGAAAGATATGGAAAGATGTGTTTCTTTTGAAGGCAGTATCCCATATCAAATCCGTTTCCACCTAGAGAACAGCTACTTAG
Organism: Nymphicus hollandicus; assembly: GCA_009823435.2. NCBI lineage: Eukaryota > Metazoa > Chordata > Aves > Psittaciformes > Cacatuidae > Nymphicus > Nymphicus hollandicus. The sequence goes on from WTXV02010344.1 coordinate 11,150, forward strand.
AACATTTTGTTCAAACTGAAAAATTTCCAGCCCTTTGATTACAAAGGCAACCTGCCAAGTGAGAGTATAAAATTAGCACGTTAGTGCAGTAGTGTCTTCCTTAGTCTGAAGACAGCTTCACTGCCTCAACTGCACACCATAGTTTTATGGGGGTATAACTGAGCTAAGACTAACCAGATTCATTCTTTCCTACTCCAGAGGCTCAGAATCACTTGAACAGCAGTGAAATACAGATATCAAGCCAAATTACATCTACTGATGAAAGAGTAAGAACAGAGTAGCAATAAGAGTGTGACGGCAACCCTAGCACACAAGGAGGACCCCACTGGAGCAGCCAACAAGCACAACAGCAAGCAAGCAGCACCCAACAGTTCTATCCCTTCCTGCTGCAGGGCGTATTGCAGCACAGGTGTTTCCCACTGCGGCTTGCAAGCACCAAGGCAGTATTTCAAACCCTGGTTGTAGCTGCTGCTCACTTTAGAAATGCAAGCTATTTTTAAAACGCATCATCAAAAAAAAGGTTCAATACAACCTTTTTCCTCTTATTCTCATGTTTGATAAGCATTTCAGCAGGCATCCATCCAACTTAAACAAGCTCTGGGTGTGCACCTGCTCCAAGCTTTGTCCCAGCTCTGGCAGCATGAATTAAATCCGCTGCCTTTATTTATATAGGCACTGTAGTCACTGGAAAGATTTCTCCTACCCCTCTCTTTCAGAGACCCCATCGCATGTCCTCCTACCCCCTCCCTCAGCAGATATGGAAATCATTTTGTGAGCAAAAACTACTGCACCCAGTAGTTTCCTTCTCTTGAGCTGAAACAAAATGACAGACTGCTGCTCGGGGCAACACAGCAGTGGCAGCAGAGTGAGTGATAACCAGACAGGACAGCATTCCACCGAACTGAGCTGGAGATGGTTGGCTTCAAGAGGAGCCCAGCATCTGCTCCCAGAGCCTCTTCACAAGGGCTCAGGTAAGAAGACACGTAACAGTCCCCTTTCCAGCAAGTTTCACAGCAATAAGGGCTGCTTCCAAGCCTAATTCCCCTGACACCTCATTTATTTGTTTTTATGATCTCTAAAAATATTCTAATTAAGGGGTTTAAAGTTCTGACTTTATTTCTCCTTCATCCTTCAAAATAACTTCAGCAAGATGGGTACAATAAGACATCAAGTTGCCTAATGTAACTACTTGCACACATGCTTTAAGCAGCTTAAGAATTTATAAAGGTCCTCTCAATATACACCCGTCCTTTGGAACCAGTAGCAGCCAGGCTCAGATTGTCATGTAAAACAAGTGCTGCCCATCTCTGCCCTGGACCAGCACATGGATATTCCTCAGTCGCTAGCTACACCAGAGCAAACTGTAAGACCTCCCAACTTAGATCACCTTTGCTTCTGCTCCAATAAGATGTCATTCTTTTACCCAAATCTACAAATATACTCTTGACCCTTACCAGTTTTCAGACTGTTGGCAATGTGGCTGAATTCGTGACTACCCTGTTTGCACCACAAGGACAGCATCTGACCTGCACATGGAAGATGCCTTGCTGTTTCACCTGAAACTGCCCAAGAAACAAAAGAAACTAATCCCATGCACTCACACTCCCAAGTAAATCGGGGGGGGGGGGGGAGAGGGCACCATTTTAAGAACCAAACCAAGGACTAAAACCCCACCTAAGATACAGAAAGAGCTGGAGCACAATGCAGCAATTTCCCAGACAGCAAACCCGCTTCTCAAAGCCAGTACGCACAGGAGGAAACAATTTGCCAAGCAGCTTGGATCTTGGGCTGAAATCCAGAGGACAGCTCTGAGAAATCTTCCCTCTGCCACCAAGTTCCCACCAGCAAGCCTCTCCCCCAAGTTACTCAATACTCATATAATGCCCAACAGCAGAAGAGAGGTGATGAGAACTTCAGATGAGATCCAGCTGTACCCTCCCAGCTCCCCTCAGCACCACCCAGCAATGAGCCCAAGGCTGAGTTTGCAGCAAAAAGAGGAAAAGCTCTTTGTGGCACTTGCCCGTCCTCATTGCATCAAAACTTGCTGCCTGCAGATCTGACTCAGGCAGCAGCCCTGAGGTTTGCTTTATTCACAAAAGGGGTGAGAAGACCTCTGCTCCCTGCTCTCCGAATTCATAGGACAGGTTTCAGAGCTACCCCCAGCAGCTCAGGCTCAGTGCCCAGCAGGCAGGGGCCAGCTGAGGATCAGCCTGATCCATTGCAGGCCTGGCTGCAGCAGAGATCAACTTTCTCATCGTCCTCACATACCTATTTGCTCACAACAGCAACAGCACAGGGTAAGAATGACGCTACTGGACAGAGAGAGATGCTCTAGCAGGCTAAAGGTGGGAGAAGCATTTGCTTCTACAAGAGCAAGTAGCACCTTGAGGCTTCCACAGGAGAAGCTGAGGCAGAAATTCTTCAGTGATGAAAAAAAGCCTTGAAGAAGGAGCCTGAAAAGCCAAAACCACCACTGCTATTTAAATGCTTGAAAAGCAAGCAGGTACCATATCCAGAGAGGCATGCAAGATGTAAAACAGGTTAAGGGGCAGAGTTCTGCTATGTTTTCCCCTGTTTTAGAGCAAAATTAGAACAAAGCAGAAGTCACAACCACTTTCTTCCAGCCTGAGAAGGAATTTGGGAGAACAACTGCAGTGTAGGTCAGGCATAGAGAAGGTGGCTGTCCTGGAGGGACCAAGTACAAGAAAGAGAGCCTGCAGCATAAAGAAGAGCACAGAAATCTGAGCATGGCTGCGTTAGCAAAAGGGTGGACAGATAGGATCTAGAAGCTGTACACAAATTATAATGAAAGTGGGAGAACCACAAATAGCAACTTAGGAAAGGGAAAAAAAAAAAAAAGCTGGGGCATATTAAAGGAAAACAATATTTGAGCTGACTATAAAAAGAGTTGACTGCAGAAACATTTGGGGCACACCAAGCAAGCAGCTCTTCCCACAGAAGTAGGCAACTTCTGGAAGGACTTGCAAGGACAACTGCAGCTTCTTAAGGCAGTCAGAGGGGAAAGGGATAACAGTGAGCCAAGGTGCAAAGAGAAAACTACTGCAAACTAGTTGCTGTGGGAGGTTAAATTAGGTAAGAGTGTACTTTGCTAAGAAAGAAAAAGAGCAGGTGGTAATTGGGAGCATCTCTATAAATGGCCTTATTCCAACAGGAATGATAGTTATTGCACATCAAACGCTTATAAAATAAAAAAGATCCATTTAAACCAGTGGGCAGAGCATAATGAATTACTGCTGTGATATGGGAAGCCAACAGCAGCAGAGGCAAAAGCATGCTAGAGCTCAGCTTCCAAGATAACACTCCAGGCCCATCCTTCCCTTAAAAGTTTGGGTCTCCAGCTCCCTTCAGGACCCTACAATTTGCCACACATCCTTTGTCAGGCATTGCCAACAAAAATAACACAAGGGAACAGGCTGCCCTTATTTCTTGAACAAGAAGTGCCAAAACACAAGCTTGGGACATAGCAACTTATCAACAAGAGATTGCCCAAATTAAAAGGTCTCCAGCTCATCCAGCATATACCAGCATCTCTGCTAACAGTCTGCAAAGCAGCGCAAGTTTTGAAGATGTTTACCTTCTCTTAGTCATAATTTTAAGTTTTTACAGCCAGAGTTTATAAGTGATCTTGCGATATTTTAAGCCTTTGACCTTTGTTTAGAGTATATGTCACTTTCAGCAGTATCTATTTTAATGCAGGCTACAACTTTTAGACTATATAAGCAGTGCAACAGTTTTGCACTGGATATCACACCGCTTTACTCTGCAGCACTTCAAGTAAAGGCTGTGCCAAAACCTACCTGCAGAAACTCCTGCTCACCCAGCCACCATGTACTCATTATTCAGATGTACAAGAGGGCTTTCCCCCAAAGTTGGCTGATATATGGGGACCCACTAGGGGCTGGTTTTATTCTACCAGCCTAAAGACAAATACCCAGAATTTGGGATAAGCAGAGTTGTCTTCCCCTATGGAAGATGTAGAATATCAGAACAGGGGGTTTCGTTGTTGTTGTTGTCAAGACTACTTAATCCACACATTGTGAGCTGGGTCTGCCTAGCAACAAGTTGGGAGTTTTAAACTTGTACCATCCTACTTGTGTTCCCATGGCTACTGTCATGAACAGTGCGGTGGCAGCTGCACAAATCAGCACAGGGGTCCCAGGAGGAACATCTTTAAGATTCCCAGACAGAAAACAATACTGAGAAAGCACAAATGCTACACCTGGTATGCCTGCCTGCCTGTCTTTACAGCCCTTTACTCCCCACTGAAAGCACCCAGAGCAGCCCCCTCCCAGGGATGGAAGGATGTCAGCCAGGGGAACAGACTGATATCCACAGATCATTTGCACTGTTAAGAACAAAAAAAAAAAAGCTAGAATTACAGATGTGGCACTTTTAGCTCCTCACACAGCTATCAGCAACCCAAGTGCAGAACTATATACACAACTCCAGCCAACAGCGCCTGCTACGTGGGGCAGCAAGCTCTCAACATAGGGTGGGGTGGAGGCAAAAAAGTCCTCCCCTGTCCCCACTCACACATGGCCAAAACTCAAACCAGCATTAAGGATAGTAACAGAGAGATGTGCTTAGATCCCCAAAGGTAGGAAGTCAGAGAAAAAAACTCCACATTTCAGTGCAAGCTGCAAGTGAAGAGTTGCTTCAAAAGCAATGCTATTGTGTAAACCAGACTTCCCCAGTCCTCCCGCTTCAGTTCTTTAAGAGGGGAGGCCATTTCCTACTCAGGAGAGGTTTTTCTTCACCTTTATCCAGCCCCAGTCTCCCCTGTGGAATTAGAATCTCTGTGCCCTCTCCAAGGACTAGCTAAGAGGGGAGGGCAGGCATTGTGCCCCTGCATGCAAGTCTTGTTTATGTGTATTCCCTAGGGATTTCTGAACCTAGAAGCCACAACTATGATTACACATTTGTTATATTATACTTTCATACTACAATTGTAAAGTTTAGAATGACACCAATTCAAGGTGATGTACACTAATAATTATTCTCAATTTTCAATACCCAACTTTCAAATCAAAGTCTCTATATAAACTAACCCCCAACTTGATAAGACATCTAGTCACCTAAAAGTACACACACACACACTATCATAACAGGTTATCACAGATACCTACAAACAGCAGAACTGCCATATAGACAACCACGTGGTTAGACTCCTCATTAGACAACTGCACTGCAAAAGCAAGCCACTGGCACACTCAGATTATTATTTGTGAGAACCATCCAGGTGAAGAGCACAGAGATAAGGGGGGGGGGGGGTAGCAAGGAAGATGAAATAACTTAAAGGACCAAACCTCTCAGTCTTATCCTCCTGCCTCTAATGGAAGAGGGGAATATTTTTCTAGAGATACACCTAGTTACACACATGCATTTAAGTACATGAGACTCTGCAGATGCCCCCTAGAGGTACCTGCATGACAGAACAGGGCTGAAGGGGGAAGCATAGACTAGAATTTCCTCCCAAGAGGGGATTTCTGCAATTTTATCACATTGCTGCAGCCTCCTACCCCCAGAGAGGCAACATTTACCAATACTTCCTTTATGAAGTTCAAAGAGATAGCTGCTTCATAGAGATGAAATTTTGAAGCTACATGGAAAGGTAGGTTAACGTTACTTGGTCCATCTCAAAATCTTACATGAGAAGTGAAGCAAATTCATTGAGTTTGACCTACAATACTTAAAGGCAGTCCCATCACAAACTGTTGTGTTTAAACACAAACAGTGAGGGAAGGACAAAAGCAGCCCCATTCTAGAATATGCTGAAGCAACTTTCACTGCCTTCACTAAGGCTAAGCACTTTCAAAAAGCACAAAGTTATCAAAATTTCAGATGGAACTACAAATAAAAAGCTTGTGAAGTTTAAAAAAAAAAAAAGACACACCTAATCTAACATTCCTTACAAAAGCATTTCTTAAGACCACGTTTAGTTTCAAATCAACTTTGTGTTTTCAAGAACTGGATTTCAAACTGCTCTCTCAAGTTTAAACACTTGAGAACACTGGATTGCTCATCTTGTCCTACCGTCAAGTCAAAGCCTCAAAAAAAAAAAGGTCACCTAGTACAGAAAGAAGTACAGACAGGGAGCATGCTCTAACTACCCCAAGGTTTTCTTTTTGATTTTGTCTCTAGACTCAATCAGCCACTAGTCACCATGTTCTTATCCTACCTAACACTTGGAATGGGTAAGGCAAGCCTCAGCCACAACCAGTTGTTATATCTAAGGGAAGCAGGGACTAGTACTAACCACAAGTTTCTGAGGAGCCAGTTACTTCAGATTTACATGTCTGGCACATTATTAAAAAAGTATATTAAAAGTTACAAAACAGTTAAAAAAATACATACGTATGTCCAACAAAGCATTGTCATCTATACTACTCTGAAGGTATGTGATAGGACTAGAGCCCCCTATAAGCCGCATTATACAGTGTGCCTTGATCACAGAGGCAAAGATTTCCGAACTAATTATAATGACTAATCACAGGAAGCTCTAAGCCTTCACTTGGCCAAGTCATAGACCTAACTAGGGCTGAAAACAAGAGTTTTAAGAGCAACTCATTAAGCAGCAGGAACCAGCTATGAAGAACAAAGCAGTCACTCTACCTAGTATTAATTCCAAGCCAGCCATTAATACATTTGTCAGTACAAGAGACAACTATTACCTCCACATACAAACACTGCATGTGCCAGGCAGGGAAGGAAGCCACAGGCTTTGGCTGCACTGAGACTTGTTTGTTTACTACAGCATTAAGGTTTGAGAAGGATGTTCTTGGTACTATCTGAATAACAAGCAAGCTCCAGAGCCATGCTTTGGCATAAGGTGGAGTGAGAGCTCTGCTCACCACCAGCAGTCTCTGCACCTCTTCACAGAGTAAGTGAACAGACCAGGTGATAGCTAACTATTGAGCCACGCAGACTTAAAAAGCCTCTCTCAGGCAAGCAGCCCAGCAATAAGAAAGGTATTGCACAAAATCAACAGCTGAACTCTTGCTGAAGTGCCAAAGATATGGATAATAAAGTCCCCAACTTCAGCACTACTCCTTTTTCTCCATAGCAGATTTAAAAAACAAGAGGATAAGCTAAAGTGTCAGCATCTACAAGTCAGCTTCATTCTCCTCATGGAGTGGGACTGCACCCTCTCCTGCCACAGTGACTGGACCGGCAGTATGTAGTAGTGACAGGACAAGATGACACAGAGACTCACCCAGGCACCAGCAGAGTTGCCAGCACAACACAAGTGAGGAGATGGCAGAAGTCATCTCCCCCTTCCCCAGGACTACTGGGAAGCAGCCTGACCTTGAGAACCCCCTTCGACTGTACCAAAAAGCCTCTGGGGTCAAGGCAGCCAAACAAAAAAAATCAAGGTTTCAGCAACAACTTTTGGTGAAGCACCTGTTGAGCACCTTCTCATCGGCTCTGCAGCACACCACATACAGAGAAGAGACTTGTGGAAGAACAGGGGCAAGACAAATATAGCCCATGAGGGAGAAAGGGGCTGAGCAGGCTCAACCAGGGAGAAAAGCTCCTCTTTTCCCACCAGCAAGTTTAAGAGAAAGCCCACAGGATCTAAATTTTCTACCACCTAATAGGGAAAACACACTTGTTGGAACGATGCACATCTCCTCAGACCACAGTAAAAGGACTGAGGCATGCCTGGTTTATCAAGATATTAGGCAGCCTGTGTCAGCCCAAACAGATTGGGCACTAGTAGATTATGGTTTGGTATTTCTGATTAGATCAGACATACTCATAACTCTCCATTCTTTTCCAAAGAGACTGTTGCACTAAGAGCATTTAAGGCAAAGTCATGTGAGGAGATGTACCAGTATTTCCAGTTTCAGTTCAGTGTTGACTTCTACACTTGCTTAGATGGAGATCCCAAAGCTTCACCTGAAGATCACACATTTTTCCCCCCATTCACTTTCTGTTGAGTCTGTTCATCTAAACACCATTTTCTCTTACAGTCATTGGGTACTCAGACTACTTGCAAACTATAAGGACTGTTAGGAGCAGCACTATTTGCAAACAAAGAAACAGAACAAGCTGGCTTGGAGCTGGACTTGCCAAGTGTAAGTCATAAGGGGACTTTTAACAACCTCAGTCCCTACTGGGTAGGCCAATAGGCTCTTCTGCAGAAAACCCTGCAAATTAGATGAAGATACAACCTAATGAAATATGGCTTTTATAACCACCTATAGATATAGCTGTATTTCCTCTAAGATATAGCTATTCTAGGGAATCAGCCATCATGCGGCTGTCCTATTATTACACTTTCACCTTCGATCCTAAATAGACAGAGGGTGGGCAAATTTTAACAGCCAGAAGTAATGGATGGATGCACCAATGGATGGATGGATGGATGACCTGACCATGCTACCGCTTTCTTATCAGGCATTTCAGATCAAAGACAGCAGAGACTGGGGTGGTTTGTTTTCTGTTGGAAGGGTAAGAAGGAGGAAGGGGAGGTTGTGGTTTTTTGTCTGGGGTTTTATTTTTTGTTCTTTTATTTGGGGGGACGGGGGGCAGGCAGGCATGTGTGTGTTGTTGACTTTTAGTTGCTTGGTTTTTTTTTTACCCTTCCTAAGACACTACTACACTGATAAGAGTTTCTGACTACATTGAAAAGGTTTGGGGCTTTTATTTGTTTGTTTGTTTCCACTTTAACTTTTGATAACACTGAAGCAACACAGCCTTGGCCATGAAAGGAGGCCAGAAAATACACCAAGTGTTTGGGCAGAAGCACAGAGAGCACAGCAATGTGGACCAGAGAAAGAGCTCTTCAAGGATTAGGGTCGTTCTGGCAGTGAGCATCAGCCAGTAAGCTTTTCTGCACCTAGAGGTGAAAGCACTAGAGTATTTCTTTCCACTGTTTTTACTTTACCTGTTACAGTACAGCAACAACAAACTGAAGAGAGCAGCACTGCCAACAGGGATTGAAGTCTCTCAACTGACACACGTCCCAACTTCAGATCTCTGCAACAGGACACTATTGAGTCAACCCAGCTTTTGCTCATCTGTTTCCACTGGGAATAGCTCCAGAAGCTGCTTTCCAAAGATGACCAACACAGCTCATGTCCAAAGGTACAGCTTGTATGTTTACTACCATCACAGCAAATGAGGGAAAACTGAAGTTGTAGGGCTGCAAGCAGAAAGAAAAGCTCATCTGCCTTCAATGCCTGTCAAAATTAGGAGAGACTGATCTCTTCAGGGAGTTACTTAAACTTATGGAAGCTTTAATCTTTACTTAAATTCAGTGGCTGTGTTAAAGTGCTCACTAATGCTTTCTTTCAATGTTCCAGTAGCATAAATTAATAAGCAACAAGTAAAATTGTCAAGTACAATATCAGTGCTTCCCCATATTAAAGATTTTTATTTAGTTTTAGGATATGCAATGTTTCCTTCCACTGAGTTTTTCCATTAACAGGATACGTGGGTTTCATTTGTATGGATTAAAAGAATCATAATATTTCTCCCTCTTCAAAACCTTCAATGTTTCAGACCAAGAACTCACAAGAAATGCTGACTTACTGATACCAGCCTTTGTTTAAAGCACAGAATTTTAAGCTGGCAAATATTTGACTCTGAGCTCTAATAAGAGAAGATATAGGAGAGACAAGAGCAATTTTTCACATCACATCTGTGAAATCATGGCCAAGCAGCGAAACACAGCTGAAGCGCCAAGTTTTACCAACTCTAGCATGCTTTGACATGAGATTTTCAGCCCCAAAAGTTTTGCCTACTCTTCTCCCTAGTTGAATCAGCTTGCTTAATAAACATGGTGCTTCTGCAAAAGCCCTGCCTTTACTGTACAACTATTCTTATTATACAAATAATAACAAAGGTGTAAGTTTCTCAGAATAAAAAAGTGGGATCAATGCAACGAGAACTTACAGAGTAAGGGGAGACCAGGATAGGTGAGAAAGATACCGGCACCAACTTTGGCAAAGAACCTATAGGCTCTGCCAGGACACAGAATAGGCCTTGACATTGTAAAGAAATTTACTAAGGGAGCTGCAAGTAAGGATCACCTCCCACAGAAGATTCTAGCCATGAGCATTTTTACAAAGAATCACATCAGACTCTTCCTTGGCCACTGCCACAAAAAGTTTAAGCCACAAGAACTATTAAAAACTTGCACTAAAATATTTCAATCCAGGATGAGAACTTGTTATCTTCTGGTTTTAAGGACGAAGCAAAACCCTGAATCATTTTCCTCATACTCTGCTCAAAAAGGGAGAGACAAGCACTCTCTATCCTCCTCCATGTTAACTAGAAAGTGCTGAGGTTTTTTCCCCCTCACAAAACCTAGGCAATCATTGAGGAGACGCTCTCTTCACTTTCAGGCCATACAATATGCTACTTTTTCACTCTTCTCTGACTATTTAATTCACGAAACCCAGAACAACACCCCACCACAGCCTTGTTCTACCTGTCTTTTCTCCCATAGTCTCACAGAATAGGACTTCAGAAAAAGCTTTCCTGATTTTATTGCTCTTTGCTACAGTTCACATGTGGCTGACAAGTGAAACAAAATTAAGTGCTTTCTCTGCCCCTCTGCATGGGGACAGAGGAACACCCACGTTAAGAATCAGCAAAACCCAAGGTACAATTGAACCATAAGTCAAAAGGAAAAAAAAACAACAAATACACACAAGGCCTAGTCTGTGCCATTTTTCCCCTCAGACTCGGCTAAAGCCTTATGAGCCGTGTGCATTTTACCAGCCAGCTAATCTGAAGGTGAAAGCCTCCACAACTTAACACCAAAGAACCTTCAAGCTTTAGGATCCTTTGGTCAAACAGTCCCCAAAATCTCTAGTGAGAAACAGACACAGCATCTGCGTGCTCTGATAACACTATTCCATTGATTTAACTTTGAAACTCTACTAGTGAGACAGGACAATTTAACAGTTTCAGTCAAAAGGTCTTAGTGCAGCTTATTTAACGTTTTCTTGCTTATACAGGGAAACAAGAGGCATACCAAATAAACACAACATGGCTATTTAGCCTTCAGGACCCAGAAGAGATAGCAAAATTCAGGGAACAATGTCGCACTGCAAAATCATTCCTGAGTAATCCCACAGGCCAGGAAACCAACTCTTCAACAGACAAGCAGACAAAAGTTCACCTCAAACTTGTTAACTCAAAAGTATACTTGGGGGGTGGAATAGAGAGATCTGTAAAGGAGGACCCAGTGCCCACTTAGGTCATCAGAAGATTGATCACTTACATCGTGTGAGTCTACTAAAAGCTCGCTGTGTACTAAGACAAGAGTGCCTGCTGATGCTGTGTTAGGCTATCTATTACTCAGAAAAAAAATTTGCTTCTCCACATCACACATTTCCCCTCCCTTCCACACAGCACAGAAAGCAATCACCTTTGTATAGGTCACTGTATGTCTCTAAGTTAGAGCCAGAACAATGTTAGAGCACAGAACTGTGAGGAAGGGGCACACAGTATTTCCCGCCCCCCTCCATCTATTATGTTGGAGAAACAAACTGCACAAAAGAGGGTGACTGAAAAGCCCAAGTATTGTTGTGATACCTGGCTAATAGCCAGTGTGATGCACGTTGTGTGTTACAGAAATGTTGTGTTTGACCTACAGATTGAAAAACAGTGTCAACTGCTGCCTAACTAACAGCTTCCCCTCTCTCCCCCCTCCACCCCCACCTTCTTTTTCTCCTTCTCTTCCCCCTCCCCCCTTCCTCCTCCTGGTCAACCAAGAAATGGAGTTCCCATGTGCCAAGACCTTATTTTGTCAAGGAAATGAAGGGGGGAAGGAATGGGGAAAAAATATTCCACAAATAAATATAAATAATATTGAACTTAAAAAAAAAAAAAAAAACCTCTTTGCCCTTCCCCTCCCCAAACATATACATTTAATAATACAAAAAGGCATCCAACATATTAGTGCACAGTCTGAGGATGATCCACAAGAAACGTCTTTCCTGAATCCACACAATAGTAACTCTCAGGATCATTCGATAAGGAGACACCGTGGCGTTCCACACCATTCTTTTTGTTTTAAGGCAAGAGGTGCGGACGATTCAATTAAGTTTGGGCTGGGCAAAGGGATAACTCCAAACGCTAGGATCTCCAGACAGGAGGAGGGTTTCACCCAGCTTCAACCTCCACTTACAAAGGAACAATACGGGGGGGAAAAAATTGCTTAGATTTCAAACTAAGGAGGTCAACAGCCTGTCTTTCTATATACAGAGATACATCAGTACTAACGTGCTTCCAGCACCTGCCTTTCAGCACAGCCCCAATTCCTTTGTTTGCTCAAAATTTGCTTCCATACCACTTTAAATTAGCTTACAAAGAACCGCAGCAGAATAGCTGGAATGTGAAACATCTTTTTTTTAAGGGGGGAGGCGAGCAGCTTCTTAGGAAGAGAAAAAAATTAAATATACACCCAAGCCGCTTCTAAATACCTCCGAAAATAAAATACATTTACAACTTACTGTACTCTAGTTCCAGCCCTGCTACCGAGCCCACAGACACACGAGTCCAGGAGGGGGTAAAATCAAAAAAGAAAGAAAGAAAAAAAACCCACCCAACTGCCATCTCCTGCCTCCCCCCAAGACCTACAAGCCAAGCCTGACTTCAAGACCTCCAAGCCTAGCCTGACTTCAAGACCTCCAAGCCTAGCCTGACT
>WTXV02010347.1:0-18235 GCA_009823435.2 Nymphicus hollandicus
TAGAACAATAATAATAGTAATAACAATAATAACAAATGTAACACTGTTGATAGGATCATAATTCAGTAATGAATAAAATACCAAATGCTCTACTAAATTACCTGTTAAAATTTAACTCAGACAATAAAAAGGATAATTAAAAAGAAGAAGGAACAAAACCCCCCTGCGCTGTAGTTTTAGAAGTGTATCTGCTTATTTCCTCACACATTGCATATTTCTATTAGAAAGCCATTTCTTTCCAATTTTATAAGGATTTAACAAGTTCACTTCTGCCTTCTGTGCTAACATCAACAACACTGCAAAAGGCAGTAGGATGCTTGTAAGTGCTACGGTTTTCTTGACTTTTGGATACTTGTATGACTAAAGAAATGTAGCAGTTTTGTGAGACAGCCCTTAAAATATCTTTTTGCTCTCTGACAATGCCAGATTGTTCAGGAAGCTGCCCAGGAAGCTGTGTTCGAAAATTAAATTCCCACCTCCCCAGATAAATGTGCAGTGACTTTCTGAAACATGACTGGTTTTCGCAAGTATCCACTGCTGGTTTATTTGCTTTCTAAATGCCCTCTTTTTACTGAACTCATCAAATTGGCAGTTCAAAACTGCAAGTGTAGAAGATCAGAAGAAAGCATATAGTATTTATTTAACACCTAACGGTACTGCAAAATTTTAGCTGATAAGTGGGTGATTACATCATTTCTATTCTATAACTCTTACAAAAGAAGATGGAGTCTTAAAATCACTTCAGAACATCCTTACCCTGGATTCGAAGGAACAACAAAGTCTACACAGTAGATGATGGAGTTCTGATTTTCACAGAAGTCCACAACCACTGAATGTATTTAGTAACAAAAAAAGCTTCTCAAATTATGGCAGATGAATCTCTCTTCTCATGTTTTAAAAGAAGAAATGGATGGTTTGTATTGTAGGTCAAGCCCTAATATTGTCCCCAGGGCCCACCTGTGTCCTAGGTGCTACCTTCCTTCAGGTTTATGAAGGGCAGGTCCTGCTTGACCAACCCAATCTCCTTCTATAACAAGGTGTGTCTGCCTGGTTGATGCAGAAAAGGCTGTAGACATTGTCTATCTGGACTTTAGTAAAGCATTTGCATTCTCCCACAGCATGCTCCTGGTGAAACTGGCTGCTTATGGCCTGAATAGGTGTATTCTTCACTGGGTTAAAAACTGACTGGCTGGCAGAATGGTAGTAAATGGTGTCACATCTAGTTGGCAACTAGTCACTATAGTGGTGACCCTCAGGGCTCAGCATTAGGGCCAGTGTTGTTTAATATCTTTATCGGTGATCTGGATGAGGGGATTGAGTGCATCCTCAGTAAATTTGAAGACAGCACCAAGTTGACTGGGAGTGTTGATCTGTTGGAGGGTGGAAAGCTCTGCAGAAGGATCTGGAGAAGCTGGATACGTGGGCTGTGGATCCAGCCCATGGGATGAGGTTCAACAAAGCAAAGTGCTGGGTCCTGCATTTGGGTCACAACAACCCCTTGCTACAGTCTTGGGAAGAGTGGCTAGAAAGCTGCTCAGTGGAAAAGGACCTGGGGGTGCTGGTTGACGGCCACCCAACATGAGCAGCTTGTGCCTATGCAGCCAAGGCCAACAGCATCCTGGCCTCTATCAGCAATAGTGTGTTAGGCAAGGCAAGGACAGTGATTGTCCCCCTGCACTGGGCACTGGCGAGGTTGCACCTCAAATCCTGTGTTCATCTCTGGGCCCCTCACTACAAGAGAGACATTGAGGTGCTGGTATGGGGCCAGAGAAGGGCTGCGGAGCTGGTGGAGGGCCTGGAGCACAAGTGTGATGGGGAAGAGCTGAGGGACATGGGGGGGGATTTAGTCAGGAGAAGAGAAGGCTCAGGGTGGACCTTATCACTCTTTACAACTACCTGAAAGGAGGATGGAGAGAGGAGGTGGCTGGTATCTTCTCCCAAGTAATAAGTGATAGGACAAGAGATAACACCTCAAGCTGCACCAGAGGAGTTTTAGATTGGATATTAGGAACAATTTCTTCTCTGAGAGGGTGCTCAGGCATTGGAAGAGGCTTCCCAGGAAAGTGGTGGAGTCACGTCCCTGGAAGTGTTCGAAAACCGTGTGGATAAGGCCCTCAGTGACGTGGTTTGGTGGTGGACTTGGCAGTCAGTCCTTAGATAAGGGTTGGAAGAATGATCTGAAGGGTGCTTTCCAGCCTAACCCATTCTATGATTCCCAGGGAGGGTCTAGAGACTCCAGCACTGGAATTCTTCAAAAAAGCAGGTGAGACAGAGCTATCTGGAGTGAGACACGCAGGAGTAGCTTAGCTTGCTGTAGGTCAGGGGTCTCATTCCCATCATTTGATTTCTAATATTATTAATAGCATTCAGTAATAATTGCAGTAGCAGTCTTGTCCTTTTTCTGCAGGCACTGGAAGTACTTAAGACCAGATATCTTTCAGAAGGAATGTTGTGCTTCAAATATGTTGGGCTGCAAGGAGAGACAAGTGGGGAGATTGTTGCTGTGTACTACAGAAAATGTCAAGACTGATGGTTACAATGATTCCCAACAATTCTAAATTCATGGACTATATCACAGCATTTGTTTCTTTGTTGTATAAGTAATAACATAATGAGGGGGCAAATTCTGCACTCCACCACCCAGAAGTACATCAACTGTGATTCTTCAAATTGGTGGTTCATTCAATAGCATGGGAAATTATGCAAAGAAAAAGGGCAGGATGTGGTCTTCATGGTACTACCATCCTCAAATACTCAAAAATTACAAACTCCATGCCAAGAAACAATGGTTGAAAACAAAATGTTGAGTTGTTTTAGTTTTGGGGTTTTTTTTTGGGGGGGATGTGAAATTTTAGGGGTCCCATCAACATTTTTGTCAAAACCATGAAGTTTTCCTGAGATCGTATGTCTCAGTCTGGCACAGCTTTTCCAATAGCAGTATCCTAGAGTGGGAAATGCTGCTGACAAGTGAAAAAATAGATTCTCTTCTTACAAAGGGTAAAAAAGGCCCATTGTTGGGTGGTTTGGCATTTCATGGGTGTGATATGCTAAGAACTCAAAACTCCTCCCAAGCTCTGGGAATTTAAAATCACAAGGCATCAAGCCATGCAGAACCAGAAATTACTGTTGCTGTTACTTGGGTGATCTTTTACAATTAGACATTTTCCTCATGTGTTTTGATGCTTTTGATCACTAATATTGCACTGTTTATTTCTCTCTTTTTATTACTGTCAACGCTCAAATTATATGTGGGCGAGAAACGGACTCAGAAAAGACAGATTCTAGTTTTAGTCTCACGCCCACACTGCAAAATACAGCATACAATAAATCTGCAAGTGAATCTGGATTCGTGATTTAAGTGGGCCATTAATATTTAATATATGCAGTACCTACTTTTTTGCAGGTTTGTCCATATCCTAATCTAATGTCCTGTAAACAGGCTCCAGAAAATTTCTGACATCTCCGGAGCAGGAAACTGCTACATATACAAAACTCTAACTGTGGTGAAGATGAGAAATGATGGCAGAAATAAATGTGAGAGCCCTTTGATCCCCCCCTTCCTCTCTGCAGCAGTAAATATATTCAGAAAGGAGCACTGTAGATTTATAAATGTTAGCACTCTGAGTGAAGTCAAACTAATTTGCTCTATGAACTTCTCTGACATTATGAAAACTTTACAAAGAGATCATTGCATGTGAAGTATTAAAATACTATAATTTTAACTTTAAAACTCCACTCACCAGACATTTAAGTGCCTTTCCATATATCTTCTGTGTTTAGAAGTGTTTTAAGAGTAAGTGGAAAAGCCATAAAGAAAGCAAAATAAATTATGCCTCTTGAAGTTTAGGAATAGCACCAACGTAAAATAAAATGGCATGAATTCATTTTTCATAGATACAGACTCAAGTGGTAGACTCGAGCAGCTAGGAGAAGTGTAAAAGGAGCTTGTTCTGAATGAATCGATGGTGATGAGGGAGCTAACAATGCCACCGGAAATGGCTAACATGGCTACAAGGGGTTGAACATAGATACCCTGTGGGGCTGGTCTTGCCTCTCAGGTGATAAACAAATGCACCATTTGTCCTGGAGGAAAACTATTTGATTGTTGTCAATTCAGGACTCAGCTAGTTGCAAAGCTGAGAACGTATGGATATCTGATTGTGAGCACTGGACTGGACCCTTTTTAAGATAGATGGCTTAAAAATGTAAGTTACAGCTCTTCACCACACTGCTCAGCACCATTGCTTGCAGAGATCAGCCTATACAGGAGTACAAGCTGCAGTTGCATTTTCAGACCTTTCCATCTGCTTATGCTTCATGCTAAGAGCTGGAACAAAGGAAAAAATCCCAAAATGAGACAAAACCTGGAGGCTGGATAAGTTCTTCATCACATCTGAGCAGATGATCGTGTCTGTTAAGAAATAAAGTAAATAATGTGTAGAAGAGTACTTTTCTTCCTGACATGAAGCTCTTCTTAGCAGTAACCATAGGTACCGCTTTTGTAGCATCTATAACAGACTAGGAAATACTTGACACCTTAATTAGTTCAGAACTGCACTCTGCATCTCTTTGGCTGCAACACACTCATAAGACCTTTGTTCCACTCTCCATGGTGATTTTGCATAGATTTTAAAATATTGTCCTACATACTGGCTTTTGTCTGAGTGCACGTCTCAGCGGCCATCTGTGACTTTGAGGTAAATGTCATACATGACATCTACATCTTTCTGCCATTTGGCTGGGGACTTGACCTCTCCTGGGTACTGGTCAGATGATAGTTCTCATTTTCAAGTCCTAAAGGAAGTAATGTAGTGCAGTCCTGAGCAGTGATGTATATCTGCTTTATACAGCTAATGAATGTGGCTATCTAAATTTCAGCATCCAAGTTAGAACTCACTTAGATATTTTTCTTCACAGCACCATCTAGTGCTTCTTACACAAGCCACAGTTTTCTTTGACCTTGCCTTCTTTCACATAAATACACAATCATGTAGAAATTTTAAAGTAAATACAGTCCTTTCCAGAAAAAAGTACTTGAATAAATACTTGGGTTTTTCCTGGGGAAAAAAGTGAAAGAAAAATAAATCACAGAAATAGATGTGACTTATTGCACTCTAGAAACAATGCTAATAAAGAAAGAAGCAGGATAAAATAAAGCAAAGCAATAAAACGGAAAGCTGGTTGTTTAAAACTATGTTTGGACCAAAAAAGTGCTTGTTGTTAGGCATTTGTTAAAAAGGATTCCCTTGCATTTAATATGCCTTACCCACTTTTTCTAAGCTTAGACAAAGCCTTTTGCTTGGCATTGTAAAATCATGTTTAACTTCACTGAATAATGAATGCTGAAGATAAAGACTGTCTTTGCCAATAGCTCAATAACCACTATCAATTACAGAGCCAAAGACCCCACAACCTCTCTCCCAAAATTTGATTTGTCTTAGGTTGTGGTAAAAGGTAAAAGAAAAAAAAAGGTAAAAAAATAAAAAAAAAAAAGGGAAAGGGAAAAAGGGAAAAAGGGAAAAGAGGAAGGGGAAAAGAATGAAAGGAAAGAGGGAAAAGAGGGGAAAAGAGAAAAGGAAGAGGGAAAAAGGGAAAGGTAGAGAGAGAGGGAAAGTGAGAAAAGGTGAATACAACCAACCAAGCAAAATACTTATTTTATCTTTTAAAATCCTGATTATAAATAAACATTAAAACTTTTCCAGTTATCCTGAAAATTGCCAGAAGATGGGAGAGGAAGAGATGACATCAGCCAGAGGTCTGGCCAGGGTTTTTTCACACAATCATCTTGTACTGTTGCAATAAATTCTCAGAGTCTTCTGGAGATGCCATTGGGAACTAACTGCCATCTAGACAAAGCAGGGACCCAGAGAGCTGAAGTGAATACCAGAACACTATATACTGATAGGTTGTAGATATACAAGTAGTCTCCCTCCACAACATAATGTCTAGTCTACTTTCATATCCATTGATTGCAAGTTTGTAATTTGACCTTAACAGCTTGTAAATTTTCAGGACTGTTCTTGAAAGCAATTCTGGCGGTTTATACTTTCAAATCACTGGTTTCATTGTTGGGCTTCATAAGGAAAGGTACATGTTTTAAATAGCTTCTGTGTAAAAATCCCACAGGGTATGCCAAAGGCAAGCTAATGACCATTGGTGAAGACACAAACGGAATTGGGCAATATATTGAAATGAGCAGTAAACAGTATTCAATTTTAACAGCAACTAGTATAGAATAACATGTCTAATTTAATTTATGAACCTAATTTAAACATTAGAGAGACTTGACAGGAAAACTAGTTGCTATGTTCTTTCTGTATTTTTATTAGCTGCCCATCAGAAAATGGGATGGACGTTATAGCGCATGATGTTAATTTGTTCATCTGCTTATGCTGTTGGCATTTCTTGCCTGCTTGTGGTATTTGGGCAAGTAGTTCTAGCTGTTCTTAATCCTGATTCAAAGAAACAATTGATTTTCTTGTTATAATTTATTATCATTGATCAGTCTGTGAATAATACATTTTTACTTTTGGCACGTTGTATAGCCACAACTAAGGTTACCAACCTTTTTTCTGTTTCCCTCTGCAGGGAAGAAGTAACTATGGCTCCAGAAGTGCAAATGTTCTTTTTATGTGAGCAGCAATGCCCACACAAGTTAAAATCCAGTGAAGTCACTGGGATATTTCACGTACACAAGACTGTGCCGTGTGGGACCATGACACGTGTGTTCAGCTCAGCTGGAAAGTCTCTTACTCTTCTTTCTTTTATGGCATATATTTTTAAAGACTTACAAACTGTTTATGTAAATAATTGTGACAGCTGAGGGTCTGAGCCTGCATTGATTGTATAAGTATATACCTAGATATATACTCATACAATTCAGTATAAGTACTTGAGAGATACAGCAAGGGTTCTTTACAATGACCAAACAAAAAATCCAGCTTTGTTTTGGGGTACTGAATGCTGAATTTATAAGGTATATTGGAATTAAAAAAAAAAAAAAAAAAAATTACCTTGCTGCTTAGTTTTTTTATGTACAAAATAAAATAAACATTACTAACTTCTATCTGTCTCATTTTCAGCTCTTGTCAGCCTGTCTCGTTTCACTCATACCTTCACTAAATTATAAATTATTATTATGTTGTTGTAAAACACAGCTAAAAGTGGAAGATTTCACTCTGCCAGCAGCTGAGAGGCAAAATCTACCATAAAACACATATACATATATATGCTCTAGAAGATACCTTTAACTAATAAGAAAAATGTTTCTGACCTTCACAAGGATAATTATATTTATGCTTTTTATATTCCCTTGTGCTGGTGAGTAGTGTGGCTTTCACTTGACTTACGGCATCAAACTTTTGCAAGAACTCTCCATCCTGCACAAGATCAGACTCCAGTCACTGAGGGAGAAAGGGAGGAGGATTGACCTTCTGTGACCCTCAAACAGTGGTTAAGTTGCGTTTTCTACTTTTTAAGAGTGGCCCCTTACTATGGATAACGTGTTGAATCATGGATGTGGTCAAGATGATGTTAACGAAGAAAGTGACTGCAACACAATCTCAGCACTGCCTCATCTAGCCCTGGTGCATTTTCGGTGTGAAACATTTTACTAAATGAGGCTCTTTTTGAGTGTGGCTGGATATCTGCAAAACAAAGCAAGGTAAAATGCAAAGCAATGTCATGGTGTTTCTGGGCTTATGAAAGTTGCTTTTAATAAGACTTACAGCAAAAGGAAGGTTTGCTGCAATCAGAAATGAATGATCAACATCTTGATGACTTTGATCAACATCTTGATGACTTGGCTTTAATGATAGCAGGATCTATCACATCAACAATATTAATTTGCAGAGGTTAATGTGCAGGATCAGAGCTTCCTGACAAAAAGATTAGGGAAATGATTTTACGGTTTACCTGTTTTTGTTTTCCACACTGTGCTTAACAGGATAAGAAAAATGTCAGTTATTCCTATCCAGAAAACAGGAATTTGCGACATTGAGAGTCTTCTGCGTTCACAGATTTACACTCTCTGAATGAGTATCCAGCTAGTGTTTCAAGTGCACTGTCTGAGGCAACATGTAAAAACAGAGGTACTTCAGGCTTAGGAGCAATTTTAAAAAGAAAAAACACTTTTTTTTTTTTTTTTTCTCATCAATAACTGAAAGTAGAAATTCTTTATGTACATGCAGAGAAAAAACAGATTCGGAGTGAAAACTTTTTTGGCAAGTATGAGTCTTACAGTATGTGAAGCAGATGAGATATTGATCCCTAAAATAGATAAATAAATTAAAAAAAAAGCCCAATCCTTTTAAACTTCAAGTATCTGCAAATTTAACAACCTCACATTCAGAAAACTGTTAAAAATCCCTTTCTATAAAACTGCCATGAAAAGGACTTCTCTCACCTGTCCTTTCTGAGGATAACAACATGCCTGTATTTGCATGTGCCAGGAGGAAAAAAGAGCACAACCTCAGGAGTGGTTCCTGGACATTGTGGTCCAATTTGATAAACAAAGATATTTAAAAAGAAAATACAGTCAGTGTCTAGACTGGTTATTAAAATAGCCACAACAACAAAACATCCCGGCCCTGCAGCAAACCTCATTCAGGTTTAGAGCTCCATCTTTTTCCCTGGGCTCTTCCTCAGAACTGAATAGTGTTCATTTGATTTGATAGTATACACTTGACCAATGCCACAAAGAGATGCTTTCACACTAATACCAAGTCTAAAGTGTGACACACTTGAATCAGCTGCACTCCACAAGGCACATAAACATGTCTCCAAGCCCGAAACCAGTCTACCTTATTTGAATTTCAGCTGCACTTTGTATCTTACAACAAGTTCCATGTTCTTGGATTGTGAGGCTCAAAAGAAGCTTAGTAGCCAGCTGCCCTGTCTCACAGCAGAAGCATTTTTATTAGCATTTTTTATTATTCCCCAGTAAGGTCCAACTGTTCCTGTAGAGGCCACCCAGTCTGTGTGCAATAGCTTTGCTTGCAGCTGAGAAGCGATTTGAAATCTGAAACAGCACTGGTTTGAAACCCATTAGCCATGAGTAAGTCATTGCTGGCCCCAGCACTGCAAGGCAAGAGTACTGCTTCCTACCTCCCCTGACAGGTTTTGTAAACTCTAAACACACCTGCAAAAATGTCTCCAGATATGTGCCAGTTTTTAGATCAGAATTAAGGGCTGGGATAAAAAAAATAGAAAGGGAAAGAAACTGCCTGTAATGCTCAGTAATCTAAGAACATCATATCACGTAGCTAAGTTAAAAGGGTAAATTATTTCTTCCAAGTCTATTTCACTAAAGGCTGTGAAAAAGGCTGCGGGAGTAATTCAGCTACAACAGCAAGCATGGGTGGTCTCTTCTCGCATCAGCTCCCATAAAGCCCTCTGCCATGCAGCACCAGCAGCTCAATAGAACAGAGTGTGCAGCCTGCCTTTCTGAGGCGGCTCCTTCTGCAGCTGGGGGGTCTCCGCTACCTTTCAATGGTGTCAGGCAAAGTACCTCCTAACTCATGAGTCACATATGCTGTCTGCCCAGCAATCCTCAGGCTGGATCAGCAGTTTGGGTCCTGCTTGTTTGCTTTCTCATTTATGAATATTCAGAGGCTCATACAGTTTTGAAGCTTTTCTCTAATAGGGTCACAAACTTCCTCTTCAAGAAAAATGGTCTAAGAAAATATTATCTTTATAAGTGGGTTGAATACAAACATGAGGCACCACAAAACAGGATTAAATTTTCAGAGTTGGCAGCACTGGAATATTATTTTGATACATATTTTAATAAAATAGGGTATGTCACTGATGTATCTCCCAACAAGGAGGCAGCTCACTTTTGGGTCCTGATAGCTTAAAACTGAAAATGTTAATGGAAATAAAACTGGCTTACAATCAAGATCCTCTGAATCAGGATATTATTATTATTATTTTCATCATTATTATTATATTTATTATTATTACTTTACAAAAACAAGTTTTATATAAAGGAATTACTTTATCTGTAACACCTAACTTTTATAGAGATTAGGCTATACCAGTTCATTTTTTTAGTGAACCTGAACATAATATACAATGAAAGACAAAGTAGTCTTGTATCTTAAAAATGTCATTTCTTCTAAAATAGAAGCTTAGCCCCAGCCTATGTGCAAGTACAAGATGTAAAAGAAAGGCAAGCAGGTACTATGAGGAAATATATCTGCATGCAAATGCAATGCAGGTTTTACAGAAAGACAAGAATAAACCTAATAAAATCCTTTTTAAAGATAAATTGCCACTGAGTTCCAGCTGGGGAAGAGGTAGAAGAGGAGGGGGGAAGAGAGTTAAAATCTGAACAACCTCTAAATACTTCCTTGCAGCCTGTGGTTCACTCCTCCACCTCTTATGGTTATCTGGTATTGATTTCCCAGTCTTAACAGAGGTTATGGATGAAGCACTGCTGCACTCTGACATGCTCATTGGTAGGAATGTGTAGTGGCTTGTGAACAGTTATTTGATTTTTTGCTACCAGATGGCTGCAGCTTTGCAAATCACCTGCCACAAGACTGAGCCATTCTGGCTCTGGTTTGAAGGGAACAATAACTGCTGCAGCTCCAGCTTCCCCTTCTGACTGTGCCAAGAGAGCATGAAATTGCAGATAAAGATGGGAGGGTGGAGGACATGGAGAGGCATGTCCAGTAAGGACATATCTTGGAATATCTGCAGTCTGTGCAACTTGGGAAGGGATGGAGGAAGAGAGGGATGGGGGAAGAGAAGTTAAAAAAAGATCAGCGAGTAGGTACAGATGAAGTTTCAGAGTTGCAACATGCCAGTCTTTAAAGTGACAGATATGCCAAAGCAGCATACATCTCTAGAACCTAATTTATTAATAGAAAATACCTCTCATGTACAAAAGCCAGTATCAAATCACTGACCTTACTGAACTCTGTTTTCTACATGTAGTGCATTCTTTACTAATCATATCTGCCTGATCTAGATTTCATTTATCTTATCTGTAGAATAGATACAATAGATGAAATTATTTATCTCAATGTTCTGACTACATTGAGATATTATATATTATATATATAATATATATAATTTATATTTTTCTATAATAATTCTGGAGTAATCAAAACATATTACTCTCTACCACTTTCCCCTTAAATACCCTGCTAGTGACTTTAGATTTATCTTATCAATAGATTAGCAATGATCTGTCATATCCAGAGGCTTATTTAAATTGTACATGATGAATGTGTAAAAAAATTAAATTTACATTTACAAAGTTGGGTAAAATAAAATTAATAAGTGGGAGCTTAAAGGGTGCTACAAAGCAATTTGAGGGTTCTGTGGCCAAGGTGAAAAATCCAGAGTTAACAACTACATGCTTAATGAGCAGTAAAGTTAAGCAAATGGTAAGGCAACTGATGAATCATGCCCTTAAGATATGAAAGCTTTCTGTTGACATTTTTTTTCCTTCAGCTTCAAAAATAGAAGTCTTTGCATCTCAATTTCTGAAACGTGGTCTTCCCAGAAATTCACTTTCCCAAAAAGAGAATTAAGGCAGGCAAGTATTTCAGGTATTCTTCTTCAATAATCTCATCTGAAAAACTACAATTTGTTTGTCATTAACTCACTGTAAAGCAACCTGGAATGTTAACTCCAGCCCTAGTGTAGCCAATAAGCCTCAAGGATAAGTTCCTATTAAATTATGAAAAATTCAATGGAAATAAAAATATCCAAACAAAACACATCAGAAGACCATATGAGTGCTACTATGTGGCAGATTGTGATTTACAGTGAGTGGGCTAGTAAAGTGTATATGTATGTAGATTAAAATGTAGACTATATGAAAGAACAATAGGTGATCCAAAATGTGCAGAACGTAGTATGCTGGGGTTTTTTTACAAGAGAATTAGAAGGATCTAAAAAAAGGAGAAATTTGACACATTTAGATTTGCTGAAGTTTCCTGAAGAGTTGTATATTCTGTCTCCTTTGCTTGTTACCTACATCTTGCTACAATGGATAACATTTTAATTACTTCATTACTTTTAACTAGTCACTTCACCAGCACTACAACTCTGAACTATTTCAAAAGGGTTTTCTTACCTTTGAGATGTTGGTATTCAGCATCATACCCACTAGATGTCACTCAGTAGTCACAATAATTTCCAGCCCTGACAGAAAAACACACACACACACACACACACACACACACACACACAAACTACCCCAAATCAACAACCACAAAAACCCCAACCATCCAACCAAAAAACCCCAACAACCCCGAAAACATAAAAAGTGCAGAAAATGGGATATTTTTGGGTTTTTTTTGTTTGGTTGGTTGGTTTGGTTTTGTTCAGACTCAGAATTATGTTATTTCAGTAATTTGGGTATTCACTGAAAGTTCTGTGTTTCTTTAATAAATATGATTATTTAAAAGAGAATTAAAAGAACCCTCATTTGAAGGGTGGTGGACTTGATGCTAATGGGTAATTGTGCCTCTGGACCATGAACACAATGTTCAACATGTCGATCTGCTTGATGCGTAATGACATTGATCTTCAGTGATGTTTTCTAGTTTTTATATTCAAGTCCTCTGGGTTTTTGCCATTAAGAGATGTTTTAATCCACATGTCCTTAAAAACATCTATTTACCAGGATGGATGGAGTCTTTGCTACACTGCTTATGGTGTTGTGTTTCTGCCTGGATGTTCTTTAGCTCACACTTTCAGACATTTGCTCTCATATGGCTTTCAGATACTGTAATTGCATCATGATGCAGTTGGCTTTCCTTGGGAAACTAAACAAAGAAATTTTTTCTGGCTTTCAAATGATTTTCTTGGTTTTTTCCATATTCCCTCTGGCTTCCAAACAGCCTTTTTGTAATATGGATACTAAAACTGTTCCCAGTATTGTAACATGGGAAGTGTTGCATATGGGGAGAAAACATATTCATACATCCGTTTGTTATTGGTTTATATAATTGTCATTCAGAAAGAAGCCTATACATTGTTAGGATACATTTGTTTTTTAAATGATTTCAGAGATACCTTGCTGACCTACCTTCTACTAGATCTGTAGATTGTCCCTGATGTGGCTAGTACTTCCCATGAATTCATATGTTCAGTATATATTGACAGTTCACTTATTCCCCAAATCCCAGCGGAATCCTCTATCTCCGAGGAAGCCATCTCTTACCCTAATCACCAGCAACAGTGACATTTTCACATATGTACTGCAAAGACATGCAGCAAATTCTGCTCAGCTCTGTATTCAACACTAGTTCCAAGAACAAGGAAAGCTAAAAGTATTTATTTACTATTCTGTGCAAATTACTCCTTACATGCAAAGCAAACTCACGACATAACTTGCATAAAGAGCCTTTGTGAAAGGTTGAACTCACTGTTAATTTGAGAAAAGCTAAAAGGTTTGTAAGAAAACAAGCCCCTTCAGCTTATCAAATGTAAGAGGGGCCTTTCTTGACAAGACAGTCATAGGGTAACAACCCATTCCCTGGGAAGCTTCACCTCAAAGACAGATGCTCTTGCTGTAACTAAAGACACAGCTCACACGTAAAGGCCACAGCCAGGCTCTACTATGCCAGGACTCATCAAGCATACAATGAATGGGCCAACTTACCTCATCTTTTAGCAAAAAACCTCTGGTCTACTCTCAAACATGAACACTGAGGTGGTCTTGGTTCATCATAAAACTTGCA
Source organism: Nymphicus hollandicus (assembly GCA_009823435.2). NCBI lineage: Eukaryota > Metazoa > Chordata > Aves > Psittaciformes > Cacatuidae > Nymphicus > Nymphicus hollandicus. Next base: position 13,704 of record WTXV02010347.1, read on the forward strand.
GTGGTTATAAAGCCCACAGTTTCCATTTTATTTATTTCCCACAGGCTTAGAAGACATTTTAATCTCCATAGGATTCTCTTTCCAAATGCATTTAGAAACCTTGATGGATATAGGCCCATGAGATGGAGTCTAAAAATTATGAAATGCTCTGCAAGATTTAAATGGGTCCCAGATTACCTGTCCCTTCTCAGACTCTTTCCAAAGACCATTTTTATAACATCTGCAATGACAATCCTGCAGAGGGGATGTGGGCCATGTTTCTGTAGCAAAACTGCAACCCTATTATATGCAGAGGTTTTAATTTTAAAGCTTATTTTCCACCATTTGCATGGTGCTGTGTTGGGGAAACATTTTTATGAGACTTGCATCTAACCCATGCTTTATTATGTTCAGCTACAGAAATAGGCCAAGGGAGTCACCAAAAGGTGTTTGTGTGATCTTGTTGTTTTTGGACAACATTAAATTCTTGCATTGTTCTGGGGTTCCAAAAGCAAAGGCTTTAGCCTCCCTAATCACATAAAAAGCAATATAATAAATATAATATAATATTCATTTTCATAAATATTACAAGGACAGGAAAAAATAAAAGTCAGGAAAGGAACTCACATGGAAGTTACAGAATTAAGTACAATTTTAATTTTGTTTTCAGCCTCTGTTTTTCCATTTCTGGAATAAAACTGGAGTTTTGACACAAAGCCCATGCTGTTTGGTATACCTATCAGAGGGTGCTAACAAGGGAAATAACATACCTTTTGATGGCAAAGAAAAACAGGTTCTGAAGTGAGCTAGAATTATTGTTGCTCCTGCTGTTTCTGTTGTAGCTTGATTCTCTTTCCTCATAGGCAAAGCGAGCTTGAAAAGGGCAGAAAATAAAAAGAACTATGGAGATCAAAAACTGCAGCTCCTGTTTCCAAGGCTGTCTCTTACTTGCTATCAGAGAATGGCAAGTCCCCACCACAAGGTCTTACTCATCATACTTAGATCTGACACATCTCTACAAGTCAGACTATTTAAAACTTTGCTTGAGCAGCTTTTGTGATCACAGGCTCCCTGACATGCTACAAAACAACCTCAGCTACCAAAGCTCAACTCCTGAACAAAAGAGAGGAATACATCAGGAAACAGGAAAAATTAAAGAAGGAAGGGGAGAAGGGAAGCAAGAGCAGGACTTCAGGTCTCACAGTCTGGTACTTCCTAGGATTTTGTGGAGCCAATGGTGATGGTGATGACACATGGATCCCCCTTTCAGCTACCCAGTGCAATGAGGACATGGTTCAAGAGGAGGATGTCGTCCACAGTGGCATGGTATTTCTTATGTAAGAGCTCACTGTGCTTTGGCACTCTGTAGAAGCACTGTTGCTTTCTGGACATGAAGAAGGGGTCACTTTGATTACTATTTCAGTGAAAGCCCAGCACACTGATATTGCTCCATTATTTTTTATCCAAGTGCCTGTTATTTAGCTGACTTGATATCACCACATTTGGTTAACCTATTTTGACTGGGCTCATTCACATTCACATCTGTTGACTTTCTGCCCATAGGTTGAACTGCAGCATTTCTTGCTTTAGAAGGATTAGAGCTGTAGTTCCTAAGGAAATACCTCCTGATGCCACGTGATATAATTACTGAAACTGCACATCATTTTAATACAAACTGCATGATTACACTTGCTATCAGGCAAAGCTATTTACCGCTGTGGAATTTGGAAGGAAACAGGTGGGAGCTGCACAGCTCCACAGCTTTGTTTTTAAAAGACGCATATTTTAACTTACCTGCAGACCCCAAACAAAGCAGAGGTTGTACAAACAAATACAGAAGTGGTTTCTCCTCCACAGAGTTGATATGGTACAGAAGTAGGTACACAGTCAAGAAGCACAGGGAAAAACAATCCAACTTGTCCAAGGTCAGCGAGCCATTTGATAGATTTCTGACTTCCACTTCAATGCTTTATCTGTCCCATACTGGTAGGAAATGAGCATTGCGAGCAATCTTACCACTTTCTGAAATAATAGAGATTTGCTTTTCTAGTGGTTAATTTAATGCAGAATCTGTTTTCTGAACAGCAGTAGATGTGTCATCTGGCTTACCTGGCTGACATGTTTGGTCAGATACATACATTATCCTAAGAAAGATATAGTACACATCTCAGCATAGCAGGGGAAATTAATGTATTTATAGGAAAAGAAAGAGTAAAAATCAGTGAGTTTACTATAATTTCTTTGTCATGACTTTGCAAGGTTGGAAAGAAGGGTGGGTGATGTGAAAACCAGTATGTAAAAATAATGATCGAATGAGTCCAAGTCTGAGTTGAAGGAAATAACTGAGTGAAAGCTCTTTCCAGGGAAGTGGCTGTTAATTGTGCTCATCAGTCCAGTGAATATAGAAGAAAATGAAATTAACTCCTGACCGATTGCTCTTTAGAGGATTTTGTATTTCCACTCTCATTCACCATGCCTTTTCTGGGTCCCTGCACTGAAATGGCACACCTCTTGAAGGTTCAAAGCCATTAATATTGTCACTACTTTTTGGACTTACATAAGCTTTTCAACACTTCTTCTCCACAGAACTTGTGTAAAAGGAAAAAAATCCAGCACTAAGACATAAGCCTCTTGAAAATAGTGCCTGATGCCTTCCCTGAGAACACAGCAAGCACCTCAGGAGCTGAGACCAACACAACTTAAGAGAGTCTCTGGACTTGTGCTGAAGGAAATAACTCAGCCTCCTACTCTTGCCTGCTCTGTTCAAAGTGGAGACAGTACAGAAGAGACACACAGCTAGTTTAAGAAGTTTTCAAAGGGAGCTACATTCTGTGGTAAACCCCGTTCCCTAGATGCTGTTATCCTTTCCTTCAAAATGTATTCAAAACATTTCCCCTCAGCAATACTCCTCTATTGATGATTCTGGTGTGTTGTTTCTTTGCCATGGTTTTCTTTCTTTCTTTTTCTTTTTTTTTTCATATTATTTTTTTATTTAATGTTCTTGGAGTAAGGTCTTTATAATATTTTCCTAATCATATCAATATTGGCCTTGTTTCCCTTAAAAAGGGAATGTGAAGATATCCATATTGAAAATAGGAGACTCTGAAACAAAGTTACGTCTTTAGTGATTGGTAAAAGTGTTCCCCCAAGACAAGATTCAGCTAGCATCACCAGAGGCCCTTGAAAGCTCATACCTGAATTCAACCAGGATGTTCCCTGTGCAGTGTATGAGACCTGTACATCCCAACTCTCCTGACCAGGTGACAAGACCAGACACACTCAAGCAAGCTATCCACAGGCAGTCTATAAAATATTGAGGCCCAAGAGAGACAGCACAGTATGAAATACTTGCAGTTTTTTAACTTGGGACACTCTTTCACCACACACACACCTCCAGAGCAATGTGGTGCAGCCACTCAGTATGAAATACATATTTGACAATGGAAAGTAGCTCAGACCAGAAAAAAAGATTAAACTGTGCTTAGCTTAGGTAGCTATTGCTGATCTTAAGGGTTATATAAGTAAAGCATCAAATTGCCATTTGCTTTCACTGAAGTCAGAGAGGAAAATGAAAACTCATGACTCAAACATTGAACTGTTTTTAAATGCTTCACATGAAAGGAGTCAGCCACTAAATAAACTTGAGGCCCTACAACATTTACATGAAAAGGACTAGAGTATTCTGAAAACATCAACTGCAACTGAAGTATTCAAATGACAGTTTTAAAATTAATATTTACAGATGATTTCATTAGCTGCTCACTAAGCAAGGTATACAGTAGATTTTGAAAGGCTATCTGTACTAGAACTGCAAAAGAAAATCTCTTAATGCTTCTTTTGGTTAGGTAAATAGGTATCTTCTCAGTACTCTGAATCTCTACAGCACTAAGTGGCAAGGGTAATTAAGTAGTAGTTAGGAATCTGCTGAGTGATGCATGTCCTTAATATGCTTTAAGGAAATTTTAGTATTACAGATGCATGGCATTCCTATTACTTGATAATTGCATTTTAAAGTTTAGTGTTTTAATTATGCTAATATGCATAGGGTTATATTTTAAATTTAGTACTTTATTTTATGTACCCAGTTCCTGTCCCTAGATTAGTAAAATTTCATGAAAATCTGGACTATTGCTTTATCCTCATATTCCAATTAAATGCTGACATAGTTTAAATTATTTAAATTGAGTATGTTGGATTTGAGTATATTTTGCCAATACAAAACAAATTTAAATTGAGAGCCTTTATGAGAGTTTCATTCCCCTTCTGGCATGTTGCATTATCATATCATAATACATACTTGGAAACACTGGCTTTAGGCTGCACTCTATTATCTACATTTAAAGTCAGTCTATAACCAACAGCTGAAAAGAATAAATAGGGACAATTGGTTGTGTCCTGTCTGTTTTAATTTTGCAGTTGCATCAAAACAGAGAACAAATGAACACAGTTTGGCTACAAGACTATGGGGTAGTGCTATGGTTTTGACTTTCAGTCTGGGAACAACGCTGATAACACTGATGTTTTTAGTTGTTGCTAAGTAATGTTTACTCTGA
>WTXV02010350.1:0-15408 GCA_009823435.2 Nymphicus hollandicus
GGTGCCATAGTCAGGGGTTTGGGTATTTAGAACATGGGACTCAATTTGGGAGGTCAGGTGTACTGAGGGCTGGTGGAGCTGGTCTGACAATGAAGGGGAAGAGTGGTTTTGATAGGAGGCTTGCCAGGCTGTTCAAGAAAGCTTTAAACTAGATGTGTTGGGGGAGGTGGGCATCATTCCATCCCAACACTCCCGGTCAGTTGGCAGCACCTATAGTAAATGCTCAGAGCAATGTAAAGATACCTCAGCTGCTCTAGCCAATGAGCTGGCTTTATTTGGAGCTTGGCTCAGATGCCTTTATACAAATGCCCATAGTATGGGGAACCATCTGAAACAAAGGCTAGCCTCTTCCTCTTCATAATTTTTAGTCCTCACCCCAGACTTTAGGAAGATTAGGTACAGCCTTAATACAGTGCTTTGAAGGCTATTCTTTACATTGAGAGCAGTGTTTAATAGCAAGTACTCATACCACCTCACCTATAATATGGCTCGCTGCCTGGAGATACTGCCCACGTGTGAAGCCTGGAGAGCAGAGCCCCACAGAGACAAAGGCATATGACAAATCCTCACATAGCTTCAGAGCTGCTTGAAGAGGAGAATCTGATCTATTGACTTGTTCTGAAAATAGTACCCAGTGGGAGGTGACTGACTGGCTAATACCTGTGGTGTTTCCATCACCTATTGGGATGAAGTCTGTTGCCAGGAATCCTAGGGCAGTTTCCTTGACAACCAGAAGAAATGCACAGCTGTGATGCACATGACTTTTCAGGTGCTTTTTTAACTCCTTTGAAACAATGAACTGCCATACCAGAACCTTGCCTCAGATAAATAAGACCTATCTGTAGAAGGGCAAATTTGAGCTGAGCCTGAAATCTCTCATGAAACAAACCCTCAAAAGAGCAAGCAGGAAGGAAATATTTCAGTATTCAAGATAACAGAAGGTTTGCAAGATTAATTATTTTATAAACTTTGGATGAGAAATTTAAAGAGACTGAAGATATTTCCTTGAGAAAGATAAATAAATCTAATATGGAATTAATTTGGATGTTCCTATTAAGCCCAAAACCCTCAGATATTAAAGGTGATTGCATATAATATACTGCTCATCAGAAACACTATGGGCATTTACAGAAATCGATGTATTTTGAAATTATTTTAACAATTAAATATGAAATCTAAGCCAAAGCATACAGTATACGTTTACTCATTGTTTCTATGTAGAGTTGGCCATGAATTCACCAAAAATTCACAGTTTCATAGAATCATAGAATGGTCTGGATTGGAAAGGACCTTAAGATCATTTAGTTCTAACCCCCCGCCATGGGGCAGGGACGCTTCACACTAGACCATGTCACCCAAGGCTCTGTGAGACCTGGCCTTGAGCACTGCCAGGGATGAAGCAGTGGGCAATCTGTTCCAGAGCCTCACCACCTTCACAGTAAAGAATTCCTTCCTTATATCTAGCCTAAACTTCCCCTGTTTAAGTTTAAACCCATTACCCCTTGTCCTGTCGCTACAGTCCCTGATGAAGAGTCCCTTGTAGCATCCTTGTAGGCCCCCTTCAGATACCGGAAGGCTGATATGAAGTCTCCACGCAGCCATGAATTCAAGTTATACTGAGAAGCAGTTTCAGCCCAATATGACTCAACAAAGAGTCAAAGAGCTCTATTACAAAATACTGAAATCACAGAAGCAGAATGGTTGAGGCTGGAAGGGACCACCAGAGGTCATCTAGTCCAACCTTCATGCTCCAGCAGGGTCACCTACAGCACATTACTCAGGATTGTGTCCAGACGGCTCTTGAATATCTCCAGAGAAGACTCCACAACCTCCCTGGGAAACCTGCTCCAGTTCTCAGTCACCCTCAGAGGAAAGACGTTCTTCCTCCTGTTCAGGTGGAACTTCCTGTGTTTTAGTTTATGCACATCTCCTCTTGTCCTATCGCCTGGCACCACCAAGAAAAGTCTGGCCAATCCTCTTGACACACTCTCTTCAAATACTCACATACATTGATCAGTTCCCTTCTAAACAGGCACAGCTCCCTCAGCCTTTCCTCATAAGAGAGATTCTCCAGACCCTTAATTGTTCTAGCAGTGCTTTGCTGGACTTGCTGCAGGAGCTCCATGTCTCTCTTGTACTGGGAAGCCCAGAACTGGAAACAGTTCTCCAGGTGAGGCTTCACCAGGGCTGAGAGGGAGGATCACCTCCCTTGACCTGCTGGCAGTGCTGTTCCTACTGCAGCCTGGGATAGCACTGGCCTTCTTGGCCACAAGGGCACACTGCTGCTGGCTCATGGACAGCTTATTCCTCCCCAGGTGAAGAACCCTGCACTTGCCTTTGTTGGATTTCAAAAGGTTCTGCCCTGCCCATCTCCCCAGCCTCTCAATCCTTCTGAATGAGATCACAGCACTCTGGAGCATCAGCCACTTCTCCCAGTTCTGTATCACCAGCAGACTTGCTGAGGATGCACTCTATCCCTTCTTTATCCACGTCATTGATGAATATGTTGAACAATACTGGACCCGGTATTGACCCTTAGGAGACACCACTGACCGCAATTCCTTTAGCTCTGCCATTCAGCCAGTTCTCAATACACCTCAACGTCCACTCATCCAGCCCACACTCCCTGAGCTTGCCTGTGAGGATGTCACGGGAAACAGTATTGAAAGCCTTGATGAAGTCCAGTTAGACAACATCCACTGCTCTCTCCTCCTCAGTCCAGCCAGTTTTCCCATCATACATCATAGGAAGCAATCATGTTGGTTAAGCACGATTGCTTTTTGTTGAATCCATTCTGACTACTCCTGATCACCTTCTTGTCTTCCACATGCATACAAATATATAGTAATTTTAAAAGGAAATGTTTTTTTTAAGTTTAAAAGTCAGCAGTTTAATAAATAGCAAGAAATATCCATTCTCCTGCTTTGTGCTTGGGTGGAATAAGCTCATGCAAGGAAGGTAAGGAGAGGTTGAAATGCATACAGTAGATAGATAAAATAAGCAAAGTAGAGGAGTGAAGAAAGGGACTTATCAAAAGTGACAAAACAGATGACACATGTAAATGGATTTTAACTCTATCTGCTGACATCTGGAGGCTGAATTTACTCTCTTCCCTATTAGTATTGATGGATGACAAAAATTGGAGGATCACCAAGGACCAAAGCTAATTCTTTTTGAGTTAAGAAAGGGATGTCATCTGAGGTCTGGAATCCCAGATAAAATTTGGAAGTGGCCAAATCATAAGAAATTTCAAAAAAACTTCCCTAATTTTTACTTGTGGCTGAGAGAGTGAGTTGCTGGGAGAGGAAGATATAATAAAGTGTTACTGTGGCAAAAAATAACTGTAGAATACAAAGTGTTGCATAAGGAAATAAGTCAGCCCAGTCTATCATCAGTGGGAGTTAGGCAAGAAAATATCTGAAACAGAGTGAGACTGGAAACAAACCAGTTAAGATAGAACAATATGCACTATTAAAATAATCAGAGAAATCTGGATTGACCTGGACATTTTAAATGAGGACTCTGCATGCATCTGAATGAATCATCAGCAGAGATTTAGGTGCTTCCCTAAAACAGATTGCATTCATAATAAATAGACTTGAGTACAGAATTTTAAAACCATATTAGTGGTAAAGGTTGATGCCTGGGGCCACATTAGCTCAGCATCAAGCTCTGATCTGTCATAGATCAATGAAATGTAGCAAGCTGGAATCGTTGATTCAATTTAGTATTCATTTACTTCCAGAGCAGAACATAAATAGTAAGGAAGAAAATGTGAAACGATGTATGAGAACAAGATCGTGTTCTATGGGGAACTTCGCATGCATGCATGTGCTTAACTTGTAAATATTTAGGGAACTAAGCATTGAAAGAGCCCAATCAGTTCTGAAGCTAAATCTGCCTCAGTGCCCCAAAGGTCTTTTAGTACTGAAGCTGAAGAAACTTTGCCTTCCTCCCCAGCAGATACTGAACACAACCATGCTGGGTGCATAAGCAAGAACAAACCTTGGCAGAGGAGCAGTGAAACCCTCCAACAAGAATGTGGTGATTGTAGCATCTGATTTAGAATCATAGAATCTCTCAAGTTGAACATGAAGCTGTGAGTGCGATCAGATGCTGGCAGTGAGACAAAACAGCAGCTTAGAGAAGTATTAACACTTTTCCAAAAGTTTTGAAATCTGCTTCAAAAAAGTATTTAAAGTTGTAGCCAGCAGTCACCCTGGGATAATTCTGCCTGAGCCAACTCATGCAGTAGCATTAATCATTGAAGACAGGATTATACTGGACCCTTCCTACTGTTCTGCTGATAGTCTTGACATTGTGTTTGCTGACAGACTATGATCTGTTTATCCCAACTCTTCACCACAGATGACCCTGCAATGCCTGAATATTCCTACTACCCCTATGTATTTTTAAAGCTTCTTCCTTTTTTTTTTTTCAAAATATCCTGTGCTCTCTAGTCATACAAATAACTGACCAACAAAATGTCACCAATCATTGACATATCCTATGAAGTTTAGTTTTGCTTTCAAACTCTTTCTAGTCCACTTCTTATTGTGTGGCAATAAACGGCTTTAGATTAGAGTTGCATAGCTGGTAGAGTGTATTTATACTTAGCAACTCTCTATAGAAATAGAGATTAACATCAAGGCTTTACTGGCTCTTTTGTCAGGATGCTGATCTTTTGAAGCTATAGTGTACCCAGCAAACTCATATTTACCTACAGAATTAGCATTGCCATTTCATATCAGAATATGCTAACACTTGGAATAGGAATAAGAGACTGGTTTTTCTTTCATGACCAGTTCTACGGTAATCATCTTCTGTGTCAAAACAACTTGAAAGTGGAATCCTACAGTGAAAAGATACAGTTACTGTGATATACTCAGAAACAAGAATTTAATCTGCCATTTTTTATTCAGGCTTAATATTCTTAAATGGAAAATGTAAAATGTCTGAAATGCAAGTTTTATCTCTGTCTATATATGCATCCATTTCTGCTTGTCTGTGGGTGTGGGTGCACACACATGTGGAGGCACATGTATCTGTGTGTGTATCCCCACAGGCTTTTATATATATATGTATATATATATTGCAATTAGAATGCATTTTAATGCTAACTAAATAATAAAAAAATATATATTCTTTAGCTTCTGGATTGCTATCTCATTGTTACTTCAGTCTGTAAAGGCTTTAGGATTCGCCAGCAGTCTCTCATTTCTGTGCATTGTGTTTGTTTGGGATCTGACCTACATCACTGAATCCCCTGGGAGCACAGCTGGACAAAGGTTGTCTCTTTCTGCAGCATTTGGACAGGAGCACACTGCTATGTTTACAGTGAGAAGACTACGACAGCCTTGATGTTGACAAATATTCTTGGCAATCTCAGAAGTATCAAAGCTGCATAGTAATTACTATTACTGCACTAAGTAATATTGATTATAGTATTTACTATGCACGGTAGCACATAAAGATATGCATATGTGTGCAGTGCATGTTTTTCTATAATGACAATCATAATGACCTCTATAAAAACCTCCAGAAACCTCTCAGTTCTTCTAAGGGTAAATGCAGAGCTCTTCTTTTTGCTGCCAATTCCTTTTCTCATTTGTTGGGCAGCAGTTTGCAAGGGTTGTTATATCCTCTGTGCTTGGCAAAATGAAAATCTTTGTGTATTTTTCACAAGCAGCAATTAACAGCGCAGATGTTAATTGTGGTAGGGTTTTTTAATGAAAAATGCATGCATCATATTCAGTATGAGCTTCTTGGAATCACATTTGGTGGATCAAGATTCGGCCAAAGATTTCCTCAATCTAAATATCCTGGCAGGCAATAATTCTCAAAGCATATTAAACTGTAAGGGGCTGACTGCTCTGTATTCAGTCAATGTAGCTGTCTATCCTACCAGCCATAGGCATTTTGATTTGCATCAATCATATCATTTCCACCATCATTTCCACCATCATTTTTTTCTGCTGGATTAGCTTTTACGTTAGGACCAAGATGGTTTGGTTTTCATTTTTTTCCTTCCCAAGCAATCATCTTCCACAACAGCCTTAGACTGGATGCAAGGCATAAACTCCCAAAAGCTCTCAAATGAACACTGGGATGACACCACCTTAAGAGTAGGCCTCTGGTGAAGAATTAATTGTGATAAAGCATATCTGAACATCTGTGATGAATTGATCAGATACGTTGCTAAGATTTTGCTTTATTATTGCAGCACCAATCCTGAAGCTGCAGCTACTACATGTTCCCATAGAACTTCAAGGGGAAATATTCCCCCATCCATTTCAATGCTGTATTTTAAGGAACACAACTATTCTTGAACATTGAATTGGACAGCCACACTCTTGTCCAGAGCATGAAATAAGAGTGATAAGTACTAGTAAGAGTAATTTTTCATCTGCAGTGCATAAATTTATGCAGTTATATGACATCTTACGCACCTATTAAAGCCAGTTAGCCCCAGAGAAAACACTAGTAATGAGCCTGAGAAGCTTTTATGTAGGTAGAAGTGACAACTCTACTGTAAAAACGTCATACAGCAAACCATAAAACCTGTATCCAACTGGGATGTGGAACACTTCTGGTTCTAAACCAGAGATGCCAGAAGAGTGTAAGGGATCCATATATAACTGTGTTGTAGAAATATTCAGCCTTTTCACTTCTACAGACCTTCCCATAAAGACATGATCTGGACTACTAAAATGTAGATATTCTAGAAAGTGAACAACTATAAAAGCAAGTAATAAGCTCAAAAAATTGAGATCACAGTCTGTTGTTTTTAATGAGAGCCTCAGGTGATTAAAGTTCAACTCAGTGATCCTTTCTGTCAAAAAGTTGGTGTGAGTGTTTGGGAAATGCTGATTTAATGCCTCTAAAATTTTGAATTTCTCAATTTTCTGTATTTTTTACATTGAAGAGACACAGAAAAAAGAAGCAGGAGTCTAATTAATTTTGATATTTTCGAAGCTATCTTTTTAATTCAAAAGTGTATTTTTAAGCATTAATTTTTTCCCCTATAAAAAAAAAAACCCTATAATATTTGCTTTGGATGAAACTAAATTGCCATGTGCCATTTTCAGTTTCACTAGTGAATGTTAAAATTAAAATTATTGGTTGTTTCTTTCAAAACCTCTCATCATTTCATCCACATCAAATTCTAAATTAGCTGTCTTGCATTTCACATGATTTAAAGATTAAAATTAATATTCATAATATGATACTCCACTCTCTTCATAACAAAGAGTATGCTCTTCACTAGCAACTCTTTTTCACTTCTTACTTAGTGTTAAGAGTATTTGATGCTAAATTCTACCATTAAAACATTTTCTGTTAAGAAAATAATCAATAAAACTCTTTCATGTGTTTCATCTCAAAGGAACATTGAATTAATTTGGAAACAGCTGATAATGAAGGAGATGATATATATTTTGACCTTGATAAGGTCAAAATTGAAAACAAACATTATATATGTGAATATGTGATAAAGGCACAGAATTGAAAAGGTTTGTGTTCAATTCCTGCAAGTACGATAGCTGTGCACAAATATGGGCAAATGTCCATGCTTTATAGCAGGTTCATTCCATGTCAGGCTCTCAGTATTCTCCCTATGGTCAGTTTTATGAGATCCATCAGAAAACACAGAAGCTTTCTGCTAGTGTGGGTACCTCGAGATCCCTAAAGAGAAAATCGAGCAAAATTATTTAGGTTGGAAAAGACCTTTAAGATCATCAAGTCCAACCATTAACCCAAAGCTGTCACATTCACCACTGAACCATGTCCCTAACTGCCACATCTACACATCTTTTATATCCCTCCAGGGATGGTGACTACACCACTTTCCTGGCCAGCCTTTCCAGTGCTTGACAACCCTCGTGGTGAAAACATTTTTCCTAATATCCAATTTAAACCTCCTGTGCCACAACCTGAGGGTGTTTCCTATGCTTCTATCTCTTGTTACTTGGGAGAAGAGACCAACTTCCATCTCACTACAACCTCTTTTCAGGTAGAAGTACCCAGAATGATTGTTGTGAGACTGGGCTACAACTTAAAATACTTTTTTGGAAAATATTTCAAAATTTTTGGAGGACTCTTATTGCTTCTCTAAGCTCCTATTTTGTCTCACTGCCAGCATCTGATCACATTCGGCAGCTTCATGTTCCCATGGCGAAAGTTGCAGTGTTCTAGTATGTACATTACAGGAAGGATGCCTTAACAACTGGGTGACCACATTTATATTGTGCTGGCTTAAAGTTCAGTACCTGACTTAGTATAAATATAACATATCTGTAGCTGAGTATAAATGGAATATTAATCTATCTTTCATAGCTTTATTAAAAACATGTCAGGTTACATCTGTAATGCATCAAAACAGTTTAGATGTCCGCACGAGATTATGAACTGAGCTCCAGAGCTGTTTGCTACTTTCTTCTGACTACAAGGGGAGATTAAATGTTCAATTATTCAGTTGCCTACATAAGTCTGTCTAGTGACATGGTAGGTACACTGGAGGATCCAAGGCATCTGTGTAGAACTGACATATGACACAGAAAAACTACAGAAGCATTTTGCTTTTCTGGACTGGCAGGTAGAAACAAAAAGGGATACTTGAGGGTATGTCAGATGATACCACGTGCTTGCATTAAGCATCTCAGTCAAGCTGTAGATGGCTAGATTAGATGTTGATAGCAGAACCTATGCATCTTTGGTTTTTTTATGTGTACAATAGGGAAAATTTTTGGCTTCCTTACAAGAGTGTTTTTAGGCCAGCTTCTAAAATGCATTTCTCTTCTGCTTCCTTTATATCCTTTAGATTTGGCAGAATTTTACCCACAGAAATTTTTACTATTTGTTAGTTGCAACTCAGTAACCCAGTCACGGAGATGATCAACCAAAGAAAATGAAAGCTGTAGCTGCACAGGCAGCGTAATTCCAAATTTGCCTTAAGTTGCAGTTGAGCTCTGGAAGGACACTAGTATTGAGAGTTCAACATCAGCACTGTCATTCAGAGCTCTTGGGTTTATGAGTCAGAAAAACTACTTGAAAGGCACTCTGATTCTTTTCTGTATGTGCTAGAGAACTGATTAAAAATGAAAGCTTCTAAAATCACCTCTCTTCCTGATTTTCCAAATTAAAAACTTCATATGAAGAACAATCACAGCGTTTCTGAAGGAAATCTCGTTAGAAGCAGAGATTTATTTTTTTCCCTTTCCTTAGTAATTAGAGTAAATTACATTAGAATGATAATATTCAGCATTTTCATGTCTTCTCTTCAATGAGATTCAGATCTTGAGAGCCTTAAATCCTCACTCTAATGCACTCCTTGATGTTTTCTTGACAAAAGCATTTTACTCACCCTCTGATTTTTAAATAAAATGACTACCATGTTCTAATCTACTCCAAGATTCAAATAACAGAAAACTGATTGCACAGAAGACAGTTAAAGAGCATTTTTTTCTAAAGAGAGAGAAAAACAGGCATAGTGTTTTTTAGTATCTCTGCATGTTCCTTCTCACACACGCATAAACACACTGTGAAGTAGGTGGCAAAAATGCATATCATTTGATGAATCTTGTACGCATAACTGTCATGTGAGAAGTGAGATTCATCATCTCCTGATTAGGACCAAAATTCAGCTATATAGAAGTCTACATATGGTCTGGGTGTACAAGCTCCAGCTACAGTCAGAGTTCAGGAGCTCAATATAAGTTACCAGAGGGTCAGCAATAGTGTTAGTGGTGTTTGAGGTGTTCTACAGTACCCAAGAATTGTGAGATTATGGGGTAATTCAGGTGTGAAGGGACTTCAGGAGATTTCTAGTCCAACCTTCTCTTAATCTATGAGGCCATAGGGTCATCCATGAGGTCCAATCAGGCTGCTTATGGTTATTTATCTGATGGGGTCTTGAAAAAACCCACAAATGGAGACTATGCCCCCGTCAGCAGTCTCTCCCACTCTTGACTGTCCTGATAAGTGAAGAAGAAAGTCTTGATATCCTATCTGAAGCTTGCTCACATTGAGTTGGCCCATGTACCACAGGAACTATAAGAAAACAATGTCCTACAAAAGTGGCAGCTGGAGACAAAGACTTAGGAAGAGGTCAGCCGTATGACTCTGCAGGCTCCATGAATTGTTCTGATTATAACTCCTCCCTTTACAGTAGGAGCTTAGACACCTAGATCACATCTAAAGATTTAGAGGTGAAATTCCATTCCCTAACTTTAATTGCCCAAAATATCTATTTTCCAGCCAGAAGAGTTCTGATGTTCTTTAAAACTAATATTACACTTGCCAGTCTGTCATAGAAACCCTGAATAATCTGGGATGTACCAAAGAACACTTAAAGTATAAGCATAGGCAACTGAAATTAGATGAAGTAAGATACCCAAAGAGTATTTGGTAGCTTTCACTAGATTGGTTGAAGTAAATCCTATAGTATTCTATTCTTGACGGCCCCATCATGCATTAGCCTTTCAGGCTTCTCATACACAGACATCAGACTGTGCAATGATTCTTCCAATAATTCCCAAGAGCTTCTGGAGGAAAAACGGGCATACCTTCACCTTCAACTGTATCAGTTATCTCAGACTACTTGCCAAAAAAGAAAGTTTAAACCAAACCTTATCTACTTCTCAGTTAAATAGGTAGTGAAAATTTCCATGCAGGTGAGAATGACCACTCAAAACACTGAAATAATTACAAAGTTTTCTATTAGGCTATTTTAGACAATCCTAAATGATTAGATTATCATTTTGTTATCACACGGCTGGATAGTTGTATAAAAATATTAGAAATGGGCATTCAGGAAAGTAAATTGAGCTACACTTTCTTTTTAATTTTTAATAAAAATAAGTCTTCTGTTTGCAAGTCACAAATATCTTCCCCATTCCTTCCTAGAGATAAAGCACTATAAATGTCAATTTATTTTTGACTGTGAGGTTAGTCTTTGGAGTAATAGAAAATAATTTTCCTCAAATTTAATGAATAAATCATTGTGGGAGGCTCTGCATGATAGTTTGATCCTGCATAGCTATTTCTTCGGATTGTTAGCAGGTTTATACATTTTAATTCCTGAAACATTATTAACTTATAATCATTTGCTTTTAGACCTTTCTGATAACTTTGCTTTTTCATTAATTCCTTTTCACTGAGGTAATAGGGAATTACATTGTTTAATGATTCTCTAAAGATCCAAGAAGGCCGAATATCCTAATAGAGCAATTTTATTTCACAAATAATATTGCAGCCACCAATATTATTAAATTTTAATGTCTTCCACAGTAGGCCAAGTCCCTAGCAATGGGGTATGCAGCATCCTAATCCAGAAGCAATTTGGGCAAAATGAGCTGGTCCTTTCCCAAAGCCAAGTATCAGTCTGTGGAAATTCATCAAATATATTGTTTACTCTGATAGAATATTTAATAACCCAAGAAAAAGACAGAAAAAACCTGATCACTGACTTCCTTTGGAGTAAAATTCCCCATGAGCTCTGCTCCAATGGACAGTTCCGCTACTGAATCCCTTGAACACCTCCTTAAAAGTAAAAAGCTCATGGCTTAAGGTAAGACCCTCCAACACAACCCTGTGCTGCGACTGAGTCTTCAGGCTAGTTCATGGCCAACAAGACTACCAGAATGTTCAGTGGGTGCTCTGTGTGCCAAAGTTTGGCCCATGGGGAGTAATGGTGGCAGAGAAGTCCTGCAAAAGAAAACATGACTTTTCAAGAGCAATAGGGCATGGTTTGACAGAAGAGGCAGAGGCACACACTGCAGTAGGTCTCTTGAATACCCCCTTCCAGCTCCTGCACTGGTATGATTTATCTTTAGGGCTGAACTTCTCTTGATGCCCTGTTTTCTGCAGAATTTATGTCCTTTATATTTTTATTGGTATGCCCTGAGGAATTTCTTTCCTCCTAGTCCATCACCAAGAGCAACTCTGTTTCTTATACTCAGGGTTTTACAATAGTTATTATCCTCCTTTGATTGCAGGTGTAGCCTGAGGAAAAGGAACTATTCTCAAATTGTCTATCCCCTAATCAAAAACTTCCTTGTCTTCTGTCAATGTGCTCAAATTTTGTCATTGTTTTGCCTTTCCTACTTGGTCCTTTTAAACAATTTTCCCTGACTGAAGTAGTTTAGATTGAAAATCCTTAAAAAAACCCCAAAGAAACAAATAAACTAAACCAAAAAACAAAAGCAAGAAAAACCTTGCTTTTTGCATGGTAAATCTGTGAGTTTGGACTTCAATGAACAGAGACCCCCTTGGACTTCCATATGTACGTCAGAGCCCAGGTAAATGAATGGATTTTAAATCTGTGACACAAGAATCACAGTAATGTAAATTGAGTAACAAATTAACTTGAAATTTTGATATATATTTCCTGCTCTACCTAAATAATTAATCCATGTGTCAGACAGAATCGCCTGCAGTTTAGAATAAGGATTGGGTAAGGGTCACACACCAGCTTTCAACTTTTTGCTATTTAGGGTTTAAATAAGGCTATTGCATTACCCACAGGTACTAGTTTAAATGGACACATCCTATTACACCTTTTTTTTTTCTGTTAATAAAATCTGCCTTTTTACTTCAGATATAAAGACTGCGTTTTAGGGTAAAATAAGAAAGTCAGCTCACTGCATGCATCACACTCACTGTACAAGTAGCTCAGCTGAGCCTTCTTAGAAAGGGGGACTGTACTGTTTCCTACTTTGAGTGTCGATTTGGGGTGCAGCTTCAGGATGACACCAAAAACACATTAATATCTTTGTTGGGTCATAGACATATGATAGCCTGTGAATTATATCATAGCATAGCATAAATGTGTTTTGGTATTTGACTTAAATATTATTCACCTTTCTCAGAATCACTCCCTGGAATAAGGGGAAGATGCCTCCTAGATAGGGAGCTTATAAGCTGTTCTTGGCTTCACTTTCTCTTGTTTACACAGAATATTAATAGTTTTCCACCATCTAGATAAATGTTCTAAAACTAGTGGTTATGGACCCTTGACTAATCCAAGCTGTTACAGGAAAAGTTCTGAGATGGGCAAAATTTCCAGGTACCTGGCATCCATAACTGTGGCCTGCAAACATTAGTAATCTGAAAAAGATTAGGAAATGCTGCTGTAGCACTCCAGCTTTTACCAACAACACAGCACTTCTTCTAATGGAAGGGAAAATTGCAGAAATCAC
This sequence comes from Nymphicus hollandicus, assembly GCA_009823435.2. Lineage (NCBI taxonomy): Eukaryota > Metazoa > Chordata > Aves > Psittaciformes > Cacatuidae > Nymphicus > Nymphicus hollandicus. Next base: position 13,197 of record WTXV02010350.1, read on the forward strand.
AGCTAAGTCAAACAGCTTGATCTGGTAAATAATAAGTATTTTATAGGAACCTAAGGGTATTTCATATATGTGGTGTCATAAACAGTCCAAGGACGTTCTGCATGTGTGCAGTGTGTTTCTATCCCCTGCAGTTTTTATAGTGAAGTTTCCAAGCTGTGCATAAGCAATATTATAATAGGATCTCTATTTATTTCTCCTTCAGGAATGCTGTGCATATTTACTTGCTTATATTCCTTCTATTTCCCCCAATAGCTTTGCTGGAAAACAAGTAATCACTAATAATCTGCCTTTTCCCATCTGTTTATTTTAGCAAACAGGTTTGATACTTTTATTTTGCCCTGATATTTTTCTTCCCTTCTTTGTGACAACAGGATAATGGATGCAGACCCTGAACCAAGTGTCCATCGATGTCTTCAGTGTGTCCTTTATTAGTAAAATGTCTCATTCTGGGAAGGATGGTCCAATATTTAGTTCTGCTAAATGCCACTTAGTGGTGTTCAGAGCCAGATCTGAAAGTGTGAGGCTACTGCAGAGAGAGCCAAATACTCAAAAATCCTCCAAAAGGCTGTCAGTTTACATTATGATGTCTGAGGCCAGACTCTGAATGCTGTATTATCCTGATAATGTTGCTTCTTATTTTGGTCCATAAAGAGGAACAAAGCTCTCTGGTCATTCTCACGTGTTTTCAGGATTACGTAGAGGGTCGCCTTTCAAATTCTGATGTGTCCTAGCATCCTGCCAGTCAAAGAGGGTCTCTTCTTTCACTATTAACTCTTTCAATTAGTTTGTAAAGATTTTTGTTTCTCGCTACCTCAGTGAGCAGCTTCAAAGTCTGTGAACAAAGATGTGAATAAACCCATCAAATCATCAAATGTTGGAGGGCATTTACATCTTGTGTGTTTGGGGTTTTTTCCTCCCTACATTTACCTGAAGTCACTGTGGAGGTGCAAACCCTGACCTTAGTCTTCTATGAAGAGTATGGTCATCCACCAGCTTTACATGAGGAAGAGATGATTTGCTGAACCACATTCCCCATCTTAATCTTCTCTCAGTTAGAAGGATATATGGTATGGTCAGTGACAAAGATAAGTTCCTTGAAAGATTTCAGGGTAACTGAATAGCCAAATCTATCTTTCACCCCTTACCAAAAATCAAGGAAGTAGCATGTATTTGATCAGTTTGAATACAAGAATGATGGCAATATTGTCTTTTATTTTGATTTCTGTGTTATTAGGAAGCTCCACTTCTGAATAAGCCAACAAAGTCCTCTTGCATTCTGAAAATATAAATACCTGTCATGGCTCAGACAGTCACATCAGGGTGACAAAACCCAACCAAACAAAAAAAAACCAACAAAACAAAGAAAAAAAACCAAACAAATCACACAAAAAAAAAACCCCAAGCCAAACAAAAACTGGGGTTTGGGGGTGGTGGTGGTGAAATAAAAGTGTCAGTGAGATTTCCTGGTACATAAAAATTTATTGGATTTTTAGGGAAAAAGGGATGAACTGGAATCTGAGAGATCTGTGAGGGATATTCTTGGATGCTGTTGCACACCTTTGACAAAAAGGACCTTACCTCCTGGTACTTACAGAGCTTTCTGGAGATGGCACATGTGAATTTGATGAGAATAGCCTCTTCTCACTCGCTAGGCACATGCATAAAACCACATGGACAGTTTAGAGAAAAGAGGAAACAGTGCCTCTTTTGCAATCTCTTCTCAATTCTTGGTAAGAGTTTCTGTAGACTTCTTCACAGTTGATGGTTCTGGATGCTGGTTATTGAATCCATGTTTCCATTTTTCCATCAGCTCTGAGCCATATGTCTAAGCTCCAAAGAAGGGGAAGAATTTCAGACACTCTCCTGTATTAAGCAGCTTTGCAGTAGGGTTTCAGGGCTATCTACTATACTGTATGGTCGGAGCAATCCAAGGCACAGCTACAGGCTGGTCAGAGAAGAAATTCAGAGCAGCCCTGCAGAGAAGGACTTGGGGGTGTTGGTCGATGAGAAACTTAACATGAGCCGGCTTCATTGTGTGCTCGCAGCCCAGAAAGCCAACTGTATCCTGGGCTGCATCAAAAGGAACATGGCCAGCAGGTCTAAGGAGGTGATCCTGCCCCTCTACTCTGCTCTCATGAGACCTCACTTGGAGTATTGTGGACAGTTCTGGTGTCCTCAACATAAGAAGGACATGGAACTGTTGGAACAAGTC
>WTXV02010351.1:11782-21986 GCA_009823435.2 Nymphicus hollandicus
GCTCAGCACTGTCATTCATCCATTCAGGCTTCAGAAGTTCCCTAGTGCTCTTTGTTCAGCAGGAGGCTTACTGGAACCACCACATACTTGTGTCAAACTACCAGGAAATCCTTTATCAGTACATCCTTTTGAAACTGCCATTGAACTGTATGTACCTAGAGAGTGATAAGCATTAGTAATACCATGTTCTTTTTATCCATGTGTCTCTCAGTTTAGTCCCAGTTGGCTTTATTTTGAAATCAGGATTTTCAATTTGAGCTAGTCTGCTGCAATCCCCCTCTTCTTCCCCTCTCCCTTTAAAAAGTGGTGCTTAACCCATAACATATGAATACATATGGCAAACAAATATTAAACTAGTTCTTATCTAAGTCAGAGGTCATTGGTTTTTGTTCATAACTTGGACTTCTTTTGTAAGTACATGAGCAACCTGTATGCTATGGTCCACTTACATAAGTCCAACAAGCAACATAGCTGGTCAGAGTGTTCAGCTTTCTGTGTTTTGGTTGGGTTTTTTAGGGGTGTATTTTAGCTTTAAATTCATAAAAGAGAGGTGGGAAGCAAGGATCTGATTGTCTCTTTCTATATCCATGAGTAATTCTGATCTTAGCATTATCTGCCCTTAAGAACATACATACATCCATACCCAGCCATCCAAGCAGAGCAGGATCCATAAGGATGAGCTGAACATCTGGGTACAAACCCCACTGTTCACTGTCCAGCACAGTTTCACTTTCCAGTTTGCAGGAAGCCCAAGGAATTGAACCAGCATCCAAATATGCACATGTGGAAGCCATCTTGTAAAGAGAATTGAATCTGCAGACCAATGACTTGTCTTTACTTGGTGCAAAGAATTTATAGAATTGTAGAATCAAAGAATGGTTTGGGCTAGAAAGGACCTTAAGATCATCCAGTTCCAACCCCCTGGCACAGGCAAGGACACCTCACACTAGACCATGTCACCCAAGGCTCTGTCCAACCTGGCCTTGAACACTGCTAGGGATGGAGCATTTATCACTTCTTTGGATGTATTTCAGCTATACATTCCCTTCCCTCCACTGAGGATGGCTTTGGGACAGCTTCCAAGTGGTGACAAAGAAAGAGAGGTGTAGTTCCTGGTCCTGGAGCTAATAATAGATAATGTATGGGCTAATCTGAAACGTAAGTGTGTACTTAGCCAGAATATGCTACTCACATGAAATCTTTCTGCCAAAGATTTGATAATTTTCAGCAAGGCAATGTGGTTAAATCAGCAAAAGAACACAGGGGTGTAAGTGCAACATTAGGCAACTAAATCCCAGATCTTCAGAACTTCTTCTTATGTGTCTTCTATATACAGAAAAAACTGAAATCTATAAAGCCTAACAGTACCCTAAAATTCTGTGGATATCTTGACAGTCTGGAGCGGCTAAGCACACAGGTCACAGTAAGTCCTGTCAGGTGCTGGAGTACCTCTAACTGTGCTTTCACTTATCTTACCAAAATTCTTCCAAATATACATAATAAAAGCTCCTGAAGAAAGCACAGGAACTGCAAAAAAAGATAAATAATGCTGTTGGCAAGACCATGAGTCTATAGAATAGAACAGAACAGAACAGAATGGAATAGTTCCAGTTGGAAGGGACTTAATCATCTAGTCCAAGTGCTTGACTCCTTTGAGGCTGACCAAAAGTTAAAGCATATTGTCAAGGGCATTGTCCAAATGCCTCTGAAATACTGACAGACATGGTATGATACCTGTCTATTACAGTGTTTGAAGGAAACGTTTCCTAATGTCAAGTCTGAAACTCCCCTGACACAACTTTCAACCATTCCCATATGTCCTATCACTGGATACCAGGGAAATCAGCACCTCCCTTTCCACTTCCTATCCTCAGGAAGGCTGCAGAGTGCAATGAGGTTGCCCCTCCATCCCCTTTTCTCCAAACTAATGATTTCAGCACTTCAGGGCTTTGAACACTCATCTAGTATAGCCCATGAACATTCATCTCTACCTGCCCATGGGACTTAAAGCCACATCTTCAAAGTGATTGAGCTGACTCCAACACCAATCTGGATGGAAGATAGTGCTTCCAATCCTTTGTGCTGGGACAATAGCATCATTACAGTAATCTAAGAGAATGAGAGAAAAAGGAATCAAACTGAGTCTAAAGCCTGTGGGTTACAACACTTGCAGGAGGAGACCTACTGCCCAGTCCCTTGTTCATTAAACACATCCCATGAAATACAATAAAGAAATAAATGGCGTCTTAGAATGAGTGAAAAATTGATCTTATTAATTTATTATTATTTTAAGTTGTTGGCACAGTTGAGGGCATTGGGAACTCTGCAGTGATTTCGACAGATTTTCCAGGAGTTGGAATTTAAGAACAGAATGGCCACACCATGGGTCAGCTGAGGGCAAAATGTCTAACAACACAGCCACATAGCCTCCCCCAGCACATGCTGACATACTTACAGAGGCTGGCATGCCTAAAGGCTTCTTATAATTTATTCTATCCTCCCTACAGTCCCTGAAGCACAAATAATCAGAAAGCTACGAGGCCTTGTTATGCTCCAGCTCTTTTGCTCCTCCATATTATATTCCCTAGGGCAAACACAGGAGCAAAGCACAACTTCTGTAGCTCACAGTAGCATAGGAACTCATTAATATCAGGTTTACTACTGGAGACCCTTGTCTGTTCCCTTCAAGAGTGCTGGATACTAAGCAACAGAATATATTTCTGTGCAATAAAGCTGGAACAGTTCATCAAGTTCAATGAACTGCTTGTATAGATTTTCTCTCTCTGACCCCTCCTCCTGAAACACCTTTAAAGAACAATTCTCTTTTTAGTCTGTAAATATTTGGAAAGATATTACCTATCTATCTGGCAAGATGTTATATGTTTAATAAAAGCTGCTAATAAAATATTTGCTTTAGTCATGACCCAGTTTTGGAAAAAATGAGTCTTCAGTTTTAGCTACAGTAAAGGTGCAGTCCTGGGTCAGCCCAAATATACATGATGATATTTTAAACAAAGGTCAAAAATTAATCAAATTGGAAGGCTCATATTTAAGCTACAGGTAGTTAATATTGAATATTTTGTTCATTTATAAAGAGTGCTTTAGAAGAAGCCACCAGGTGTTTAATAGAGTGTTAATTCTGAAAACCCCTGATTTCTGGGTTTTGATTTTGAAAAAGGAGAATCTGTAGGTTTTGTCTCTGTGTAAAGATTTACCCAACACTATCGTTAGACAGAACAGTTACTCCACAGTTTGGTATAACATTGATTTGCTGCAAGTCTATCAGAAAAGGGAAACCTTTAGCTCTTCCATTTAGAAAGAAGATTGTTAGCAACAGTGCATTATTTTCTTCCATGCTACTCAGCACCAGAAGCAGCTGAGTGGTACCAAGGAATAAACAGGTCTTCCTCAGTCATGAACTCTCTGTGCACTCAGAGTGAATTGTCTCATCTAAGTCAGCTCTCTCCTCAGCTAGCTGCTGCTCCATTTCCCTTGATGGATTTCCCACCCAAATCCCCTCTACCTATCTCCCTGTCTGCTCCCACTATCCTTACCCTGCCCCGTCTACTTATCCTGCCAAATCCTACTGCTGCGTCCAAGATCTTTCACATTTCTGTTTGGTACCCATTCACAGTTTGTTGTCCTTCACCTAGGGTTCAACCTTCAACTCTAGTACTGTTTTTGACAGAGAGGTCCAGTTAACTAGACTAATTTCTCATTACCTACCTGCTACTGTTTCCATGCTTAAACAGACTGTCCTCTTTTTGCCACCTCATTGATTCCCAGACCAGCTCATTCCTATGTCATTCCTTGATACCTTTTCTCAGTCAGCTCCAGACTACAACTCTACTCCAACAACTCTTTGTCACACTTATTTTCCCTCATACAGCTCCTGTTACTGCCCTTCTCACTGTCTCCTTGTTTAATATTATCCTCCTTCTTCAGCTCTTCTCCCTCTTTGCATTCATATCACTGATCTCAGTACATACAGGGAACCATACCGAGAGAGGCAGAGTTCATGCTCCCAAAAATTACATGGAAGAAACAGCTTCTTCCTTCCAGCCATTCATCTGAATAGATACAATACAGAGAAGCTGAATGTGAATAACCCACAAGGACTTGCTGACTAAAATTATTCCTTAGCAAGGTGAACGGGAGGACAGTAAAATGGCTGATATAATAACCTACTTCCTTGCCAAGTCCCTGATTCCTGCTCCACAGTGTAAAGACACTGGGTCTTCTCAAAGATTAGGGGAGTTTTAATACAGACAAAACCAACAATTTTTTTTCCCCTAGTTTCATTCTTGGAAACAGTGGAATAAAGTTGGTTATAATTATAAAAAGCAGCCAGAAGCAGATATCAGCATAGAATATGTCATCTTGAACAGTCAAATTTAAAAACATTTCTATTAGTAACTGAAAACATGGGAAATATACTTACAAGAGGAGGTGTCATCCAAACCTAATTATGGAATATGTTTCTGTTCTTTATATAATATGATTTAAATTCATTATCCATCTGTACTGAGAAAGGATGGATTTTAATTCATATGCCACATCTAGCATTGCTGAGTCCAAAAGCTGATATAGATAGCGATGTATCAGAGGACGTCAGAGTCTTACCACAAAAAAGAGATCTTGATTATCAATTTGGTGGGAAAAAAACCCCTTCAAAATCTTCAGACAACTCTTTTCTTTTAGGAACATCTTCAACTAATGCCATTAATTCTTGACATAGACCTTAATATGGTAAATTCTCTTTTACTTCCTCAGCTTTTTGCAAATTGGTAAAGTTGTGTGACCATCTGAAGAAACAATGTGACTAGATTCTTAAATTCCTCCTGAGTGATGGGCATATATCTATTTTTAAGTGTGTATGGTGTTTGCAAACGTATGTGGTTTAGATAACTTGGATGCACAGTGCAAGCATCAAGCCTTTGCTGAAGCATATAAATAGTATTGCATTATTTCTTGTTCTTACATACACATTCTTTTGAACTGAATGATTTAGTCCAGCTGTTGAAGCCTATTACACTTTCCATTATTTTAGAGCATAACTTTTAGGTACTTTTAAAACTGAATAAATGCACTAAAAGAGACATTACATTTGCATAAGCTCAAATTATTGTTTAGGAGGGGTTTTTAGCTATTTCAGCTAGGAAGCCGTTGTTCTTTTCTTATCTCTCCAGTCCTTTTCTTAGCTCTCCCTCAATATCAGTTTCATGAGCCAATTCAAAGCATTAATGTGAAAACTCGACTGGACTATAGAAATGTGCAGACACTTTGGTGATTTTGTAAGTTTTGTACTGAATTGGAGTGTCAGAATATGTCACAAATTTGGGGGTTTTTGTTTTTGTTTTTTTTCCTTTACAGAAGTCTTTTATATGGGTGCACAATGTTATACAGTGAAAAAACATGCATGAGCACAAACACATACATGCAATTGCTTTTACACAACACCCTAACAGTGCTCTAGGACAGACAGCAAATAGGAATTGACATAAATTCTGTTGTAGATACACTTACATCAGTAGGACAGTGATTTGCATTAATCAGACATCTGATTCAGTATTCTAAAGAAAACAGGATTATACATGTGGAAATATAGCAACAGCAACAACAAAACCCAGTGGCTGGTAGCATCCTTAATACCATGACAGCATCTTAGAACAGGTATTTATCTATTTCTGCAAATTAATGTCTTTGGATCTTCATTACCTAGGGCAAAAAAAAAGAAAATCTCAGAATTAGTGGCTGTCCAATCAGGATCTATATGAAAACTATACAATTAGTTTGACACCCTTTACTGTAAGGGTGGTGAGGCACTGGAATGGGTTGTCCAAGGAAGTTGTGAATGCTCCATTCCTGGCAGTGTTCAAGGCCAGGCTGGACAGAGCCTTGGGTGACATGGTTTAGTGTGTGGTGTCCCTGCCCATGGCAGGGGAGTTGGAACTAGATAATCTTAAGGTCCTTTCTAACCCTAACTATTCTACGATTCTATAATTCTGTTTCCATCAGAAACTGTTGTCAGGCCTCAGATGGTACCAGACAAGTAAGGACTTCATAAAATAAAGGAGGAATGCAGCCAGGCCCTTGTCAATTTAATCAAGTACAAGACGAGGTGAAAGACGCAATATGAGCTACTTGCTGCTCAATTACTCGTGCGGCTTAGTTAAATGAGTTTTCTACTATCTTATTTACATAAGAAAATCTCCACTCATGCTTCACTGACCCTCAGCCAGGTCTTAATTGAGAATTTAGGGTTGAGCTCTTAGTAGAGGTGAGGAATTTGAATCTTAATTCCAAGTGCAGCAGTTGGCCTGAATACAGTTCTATTCATGGCACTGATGAGCAGTGTTCATTCACACAAACCTCCTGTAACAAGCAAAGATTTGAACTGAAATTAGACAAGGAGTTGCCTAAAGTCTGAAGTCAGGCTTGAATGCACCTGGATTTCCCTGTATGTATGTAGAAAACAAAATTACATTTTCCCTGGCTTTTCTCTGGCTCATGTGTGGATGCTTGTAAAGTACAGAACATTTCTTCAAAGTAAATCAATCCTTCTCTCTGCAAATGGTCAAGGCAGCCACACTTGCCATAGAAAGAGGAAGTTTGTTTACTACTGTCTGAAGTGCCTCATAGGGTGCCCTTCTCCGATTCTGTGTTTCATACATATGTAGGTTCAGGGTTTTTTCAAGGAATGGTAGGAATCAAACTATTTATCTCATAGTGGACTGTTATACTCAGAGGAAGTTTTGTAACCATGATAGCTGAAGCGTGGGTTGTTTTGGTTCAGTTCTCTGCCAAGACAGCCTTTCCTGGGTGGTCTTTGGTAAAATATTTAAGACCCAACACTCCATTTCCCTCCCTAAAGTAGGTAACTTTGAGGACAAGCACCAGAACAGAAACAAAATCTTTAGGTTTTAAATATGTGTAAAAACCTGTCCCCTAAGCAACTCATTGGAGGAATTCAGGTTGAAGTTTAAACACTTAAATTTAGTTCACTATATGCAAGTATCTACCAGTGGGCCAAGTGATAACAGGCCCATCAAACATTATGGTCAAGGGTAACCAGACAGATTTTCGGCTCCCCTGCCTAGCAGCTGAACTGCACTCTCTGGGGTCTGCTGGTGAAGGGCTGGATTCAGTTGCCTAAAAACAGGCAGAAAGGTTGATGACTTTTCTGGTTGTGTTTTTGCCATCATAAGTTTTCAGTGGGTAAGGGTTGCAAAACAGCAAGCACATATATGATACCTGGATCCCAGACAAAACACAGAACAGGGTCAAGACATAGAAGAGACACTTGGAATCTCTGTTTGACACTAATTGCTTTTTACTCTGTGACAGGGTACCCAGCACTCACTAGGAAGCCAAAGTGAAGAACACATCTGTATATATGACACAGAGGCCTTTTTGGAAATTACGGAGTTAACAAGATCAAATGGCACATCAGAGGATATAACAGAGAGGAAAAGGGATTTTTTCTCTAGTTATGGTGAAGCTATTGGAATATTCAATTTTTTTCCCTCAGACATACTATTTTCTTAGCAAACACCATATAGAGTTATAGATTTTAGTGTTCCTTACCAGCTGAGCCTGACACTGAATCTACAGACTTCCTGTAGTAAGCCTGGTGGGTTTTTCACTAGAATTAGCTTCTTTGATCAGCAGCTTGTTACAGCCCTAAGAAAAACATGTCTTTATCTACTTCCCGCATCATCTCGCCCCATGCATCAGTCCATGTCTCTGTGTCAATTACTGGGGCAATCTGTTCTGAGCACACTGGTAGAGATGTTACAGCCCCTCAAAGGCTTAGGTACCACAGGGAAGCTGTAGGCACCTGCAGAGCACAGGTGTTCTCTAAGATGACTGTTTGCTTGTAACAATCAAAGGGAGCAGAGGGAGGAAGAAATAGTGGACAAAAGCTTCCTTGTGTGATTTCAGAAGGTCAGGACTACCTCCTTCCACAATGAATGGCTGACACGTGTCTGGAATAATGCCACATTTAGAGAGACAGTTGGGTATTGGCTTTTGAGAACTATTTAATTAATATTCTCTGTTTGCATGGGGCTGATTATGTGTTATGTGATGGGCAGGGAAGAAATTCAGAAACAAATAACCACTTCTATGTCCCCAGCAAACTTCTAAAGAAGAAATGCGCAGGTTGGGCCTTAATGATTTCTCCATCCCAGGGTATACGTTACACTATACCCCAGCCCTGGGATACCTTACTTGGGCATCTACATTACTCACTGGAGTACTTCTCTTGTGTGAGGAAGCTGCCATCCCCAAAAGGCTGTATTCCACCTTGGCATTGCAACTTCCAGATCAGAAAAACTTCCACATTAATTGGAAAATCCTTCCTGTAGTAGGAAGTGCCTGGGTTTGAACCTTAATTTTTTGCTCATATATCCTTACTGAGCCTTCCATGCCTAGCTATCAGTTATTTTTAGAGTTTAAGTACTACTAGAAAAACCCCTACACTCCTACAGGGACAGACAGGCTTTCTCTATTAAATATCTTGGTTGTAGCTATTAAGAGAGTTGAGATCTTGGCTCTCAGAGCACCTGGCACAGCGTGCCACCTAGCACAGCTCATGCCACCTACACTGGCACTATTGTGAATATCAGAGCAGCACTGCATTAAAAGCACAGAACAGAAATCCCCACAGCCCCTATGGTGAGCTTCACTGCATCACACTGACACCTCCTCTTGAATGCAGAAACGGTACTTCTGCTTTCATGGTGCATTGCAGACACATGATTATTTGCTCAGGTTTTGTAATCAGTTCAACCATCTCTGCACCCATGGCATGGGCTTTTCTTCCAAAGCTGAATTTCATAGAGAGTCTTCAAAGCCAGTTGCTGTAGGTCTAAATGCAGCTGGCCCCTGCAGCAGCACAAAGAATTATGCCTGAACATTGAGGGCATACCAAACTCAAACCTTTCAGACAGCTACACTGTGCCAGAGCATAAGGACTTCCTCTACAGCTCTCTTGCTTTAAAGCTTCACCAACATCTACTAATGGGAGCAGAAACTGCACATTTTAGCTACAAGATTATAAAAGGCAGGCTCCACCTGCAAATTGTTTCACATTTTATGGCATGTCAGGAGAAGAACATGCACACAATAAAATATCCCTGCCCCTGTGCTTTTCTTTTAATTCTAAGATTTGTATTCCAGTAAGACTTAATCTTGCAATATCAGCTCAGCACTCACCTAGTTATAGCCTATGAATATAACACCATACCACTAACAGCACCGATCTTTAATCTTCAAAGGGAGGAAAAATTCTAATACTATATACCACGTAATTTAGGGGCTTCCTTGAGTTCAATATATTAACACAGTTCGCTCTATTCAGCAGTGAGTATATTTCCTCTTTAGGAAGGTTTTATTCAGCTGTGCAAGAGAGAAGGTGAGAAAGAATCCCAGTCCTGTCAGGCAATTAAAGCAGTATTATTCCTTGTAATTTTAAGTTCTAATTTACTGTATGAATACCTGCACTGTTAACTGAAATATTTTTATGGAAAAAATCAATGAGGCTCTACACAATAATGTTCAAACCTTCTGCCTCCTACATAATCTTCAGGATGAGAGCGTTATGGTCTGGCATGCAAACAAAACACTTCAATATTTAAACCAAAATTTAGGAAATGAGATGTATTGTTCTTAAATTTATAGATGAATTAATCACTTAATGAGGGTTATTATAATGATAGATTTTATAAAAGGTACAGTTAAGGTTAAAATCTGGTTTTTGTTCTCAGTTTCCCTGCTTTCCATGCCTTAATTTCCAGTTGGTTATTTGTAACATTTTGAAAGTCAAGTCGTGAGCTGGAATTTTCAAGTCTTATTTACAGCTGAGCAGCAATTCTAGGGAGGAGTGAAGAACTGGGTAAAATTGGTTTACAGGCTTATGACTTCAGACCAAAACCAAACTACATTCTTCAGCCTGGCTACTGATCAAAAATATTTCAGAGGAATAATCTAAAAAGAGCTGAATATGTTTTGTTCTAACCTGGTTTATGATTTCTTGAGTAGGTTCCTTTAATGACTTGGTTATTTAATGGTTATAAGCATGAAAACACTTTTTCATAGATGCACAGTGCAATGTTCTGAAAGGATTCTTTTTAAAAAATTGATTTTAAGCTCTGCTTCAATAATGTGCAGGAGTAAATACAGCTGGTATTTTCTCATTACA
>WTXV02010351.1:22086-32439 GCA_009823435.2 Nymphicus hollandicus
TTCTTTTTAAAAAATTGATTTTAAGCTCTGCTTCAATAATGTGCAGGAGTAAATACAGCTGGTATTTTCTCATTACACGGTCGTACATCAAAAATACACATTTGTCAAACCAAAATTTTTGGTCAGAACATATCAATTATGACAAATTTTATTCTGTCAGAGAAGCTTCCTGTTATGCTGGTGAGAGTTTTCGGTTTAGAGGAGACAGAAAGGCTGTAATTAGCATCATTCCCCAGTGTCCTTACCCGAATGTGTGAGCCTCCGCTTTCTCTATCCAGCAGAGAGAAATGCTACTCCAAAGGCATGAGTCAGATAATCCAAAAAGAGATGTGTAAACCCACCAATTTCTTATCATCAGTTTAAAAAGGAGGTCGAGTGCTACTAGCTGAGATGGAGGTGTTGAAATGGTACGTGTCTGTGCTGGGAAATATCCAAAATATATTTTCTGTCATTGTCTAAAAATTCATTTGAAAAACAAAGCAGCAAAGGTTCAGTTCCCTTGTCCAATAAACATTTGTATATACAACGTGAAACAGAATAACAGCAAACCAGCTGGATATAAATGATGCTTACATAGGTTAAGGAAGGATGGGATTCAAGCAGAACATACGTGCAGAGCAGTCTTCAGTGTTTTGAAGCACCTTGAGCTCCTTTGCTTCCTTTGGCCACAAAACACATTGGGTTTGCATGAGAAGTGGTGGAAATCCTTACTGATCCTTGAGAGAGAAAATAAAGAAGAATGGAATTAATCTAATATAAACATCTCAGGTGAGGTAACAAGACTGTGATTTCTGACTGTTAATGATGTGTTGCAAGACACTGGTAAATGATGCAGAAATGGCTTTTCAAGTGCTGGCTTCTCTTTGCAACATTTATGATGAAATTTGGTATAACAGTGAGGTTTCCTGCTGTGTTTAGCTATTTTGAAAATGTGGTCACTTCTGTAGTATGCCAAGTATGAATTTACTAAAAACTGGTACCTACTCTGACACATAAAGAAAGAAAACCTAAAAAATTGATATACCTGTCATTTTAACTTTGACAACTGGTAATATACTTGAACAAAATGCTAAATAGTCAGTAGATAAGAAACTAGAGCAAAATGCAATACTTACTTAAAAATGCCCAACATGGATCTATCAAAAGAAGATCATGTCAAACCTGTCTAATTTCCTTCTCTGATAAATGATCTTGCTTAGCAGATAGAGGAGAGGCAGAAAGTGAAAAGTATTCTGACTTTATTCAGCTTTTTGGTATTCTATACCAGCAAAGTAAGGAATTAATTACAGTCATTGTGTGTGTACCTGTAACTGGCTGAAAATGATACTTGGGGAGTAATTTTTCATCCTTTCTCTATCAAACAAGGAGGGTGTTTTGGGTAGGGCACTCCTGAGGTTTTGTCCTGATCCCAGTACTGGTCAGTCTTTTTATTTGTGGCTTGGATGAAGGAATGAAACACACGTACAAAAGTTGTTGGGTGACAGGCTGAGAAGCATTGTGTGTACTTTGGAGGAAAGGATCAGAATTCATAACCATCCTGCTAAATTCTTGCAAGTGTTTGAACCATGGGGTTGAAATTCAATAAAGACAAGTGCTATGAATAGTAATGTCTGAGGAGGAAACCTGAAGTGTACAAATACAAATGGGAGAATAACTGAAGGAACAGCAGTGCAGTAGGAGATGTCCAAGGTCATCATGGCTCACAAGCTGCATATGAGTTGACAAAATAATGCAGTTGCACAAAAGGCAAATCTCATTCTGAGCTATATAAACAGCATGACAAGGGAAGTAATTATTTCTCTGTACTAAGCAGTGGTGAGACCTTAGGTGTTATACTGTCTCTAGTCTGAGAACAGCCATTAAGATAGGTGTAAATAAGTTGGACAATTTCCAAACGAGAGAAAAAAACCAAGGAATGGAAACAGTTTATGTCAAAAGGCTAGGAGAATTCTATTTATCCAGTAAAACAAAAATATCAGGTGGAAACAAAATAATACATGAAACAGAACTAGTTAGTTTAAAGAAGATGATGGCCATTTGTTGTCCACATCCTCTGTGTGTGTTGTAAGAGATGTTGACTTAATCCAAACCAAAATATTTCAGGCAGAATATTCAATACAAAGTTGTAGGATAAAAATTAGGAAAAATGTCTATTTTTGTCAGATTAGTTAGGCCAGATGCTTGGGTAAAATATTGGACCTCCTGTGCTGAAAGTCTATAATAAATATTGGACAGCAACTCTGAAACATTATCTAGATTTATATTTTTGTGATTTTTAGAGAAGAGACAAGTAAATGATCACCAAACATTTTGCCATTGTTGTTTCTATGAAAATATTACTTAAAACCAAAATTATTACAATATGATATTTAATAAGTCTGTATGCTTCAGTTTTCCACGTGAGAGCATGAAGAATTTGTCATAGAACAAAGAATGTTATTTGAAAATGCTGTAAAATTTGTAATTTGGGATGTCAGGATTATATTTTAGTGAAAAAAACAGACAAAACCTCTGAAGAATAAATTGTCAGTTCAAGTATAAATGTGACGTGTCCCCAACAAAATTTTAAATTCATATTTTTAAACAAAAAGTGAAGACCTTTGTAGTAACAGAATCTTTCCTGAAATATTCATCTGAAGCACTTTTGAACTGTTCTATTAGCACTTGTGAAGCCACTGATATTTGCAACCATGATCCTTGTGGGGCAATGATTTTGTCCTGTTTCCAACGCTGCTGCTTTTGGATTAACAGTACTTTTTGTTCTTTCCTCTGATCTTTTCTCAAACTCTTTTTCTTAGATTGCTTTTGCTTTTACCTCATACTACCCCAAATAATTCTCCTTCTAAATGGCAAAGGGAAATTAAAGAAGACAAGTTCAGAGAAGCAGATAACAAGAAATCAGGGAACACTTCCACAATGGTGTCTTTGTGAAAGCACTCAGAAATCCGTCCTTCACATCACAAAACAATCCATCGTTGCTGGCACAAATGATAGTGTTGAGGCAGGTAGCCTTGTGGCGTAATGTACTGTTCGGAGGCTGTAACACTCACTCACTACTACAGATGCTACCGTTATCCTTGTGCTGGCATTTCCATTATACTCCTCATGCATGAGTTAGAAACTATTTTGCATTGAACTTGAGTCTTGTTTGTAATGCATATTCTTTCTGGGCTGAATTTATCAGTGATGTCTCCAAACTGAGCCTTGGGTTCAACAACTCAACAACTGAGTTTTGGGTACAAAATGGGCTCTCTTGCTCATTCACATTTAAGTTCAGACCACTTGTCCAAAAGCTAGAGGATTTGGGGCACTTCACTAGCACATCTGCACCACACTGACAGCATTTGAAACCCTCTGAGCACCTTCTCTCTCCTCCTCCTCCCAGTCACTCACACCTCTCCTGTTTGAGACTGTGACATTCTCTCAAGAGTTAGGTTAATACATTACGGATTAAAGTCAGAGAAAAGCAATGAAAATAAGCTTAGGAAAAGTGGTTGTTAACCAAGAAAACTCAACTCTTTCTATGGTTAAGACTCATCCAGAATCAACAGAATAGTTGAGGGTGACATAAAAAAAAAGCCAAGGAAAGGACCAGAGATGCTGTGCCTTGAGTCACAGAGTAATGCAGTAGGAAAACATGAGTTATAGTCTTAGTTATGGTGTTAGGGTAATTAGCTAGCTTTTACATTTTTTACAGTCTCACTACTGTCTTTATAATCTCAAATGAATCAGTTCCCTCATCCACAGTACTTCCACAGTAAATTATTTGTGGCAGAGACCATTTTTCCAATATTTTATCACAGTCCCTGCTATAATGGCTCCAGGCTCATTAAGAGATCTTTTGGTGCTACTGCAGTATGAATAAATATGTTTGAATAAATGAATATATTTTAATGCTCATATTAATATATGAATAAAGCTTTATCCCATCAGAGTTACACTGTCTTGGAGTAATGCATGAGTGACTCAATCAGAGACTTACTGCTAGCTTGTCTTAATAGCCCCTAATTTGTGTCGGCCCTGTGAGAGGCAGCGTTATTGTTCCCATTTTTCCTGTGTCTCTTGTTACACTTGGAAAACCAAGGGGTAGATAAATACCAAGGGAAATCTCTAGGTTCACAAAAGTTATTCAAGGCAGAAAAAGCATTAAGTTTTTAATGCTCTTAGTGTTTACTGCTGAACTCTCTTCTTTGAATCTTCAATTGAAGGATGAAAGCAGATCAGGAAAGTATTCCCCAAATAGGAAATAAGCAATATATGCTAGTTTAACTCTTCATCTGGACTCATATTCTGACACTCCAAGGTTTCAGTTTCTTGTGTGTGATCAGCCACTAGGAAATTATAAGTATTATTGAAAAGTAAATAATTGTATGGTAAAGGCCTGCAACCATCAGCAGCTTTCACCTGTGTTTCAGCTATCCTCCAGGTAGTAAAAAATAATGAAGTTACCCCAGATACCAGCAGTATTTATGCATGCAATTATATTCTTCTCTGGCCAGCTCACTGCATTGTGTCTGACCGACATGGAATTAGTTTTCCCCAAAGCATTGCTGTGCTTTGTATTAGTAGCTAACACCTTTAAGCAGGTACATAAGTGTCTGTCCAGGGGGAGGTGATCCTTTACAATATTGTGCACGGTTCATAGGAAAAAACACAGGCTCTCCAGAGGTTAAAAAATGAAACAACAGTTAATTTTATTGTGAGCTTCCCTAAAACTGTGTCAGGAGGAACAAAAGCCTTGGCAGGTTCTTATTCTTATAAAAGATAGGAAGTAAAAGAAAAAAAAAAGAGAAGGGAAAGAAAGAAGGAAAGAAAAGAGAGAAATAGGATCATCACCCCATGGAACCAGTGATGTCTTCTCAGTCAGCAAGTGGAAATTCTTTCAGTTGCAGTCCTTTCAGTTGTGGTCCTTTCAGTTGTGATCTTTGAAGTCCTTGTGATCCCTGTAGCCAGTGAGTCTGCTGAGATCCAGCGAAGCATCCACCACAGAGCTGGAGGTTGGTTGCCTTTTTATAGGTTCTCTTGTAATCCTCCTACTGGTGGAGACTCACTCATAGGGGATATGGTAAGCCCCAGGCACAGTTCACGCTCTGCCCTGATGGGCCTGTAGTGTTTGTGCTGCTGTTTCTGGGCAGTTTGTTGTCAGTGCAGTTGATTTTCATGGTCTCAGGAACACGAGAAAACATCCCTCATCTTGATGGAGCAGATCCTCTGCTCTGCCACCCTTACCCAAGCGACAATCCGCTCTCAGTTCCATCTTCTGAGTTGTTTTGAGACAAACACAAAAAGGGTTTTTTGACCATCACATTAAATCTCATTGATATCAAGGGAATTTATATGGGCACTTCAATGAAACATGGTGCAAAAGGTGCATTCTTGAATAAAAGGCTCATTCTGTAAAATGGGCCTGGCTCAGCTGCTATGCTGAGCCTCTGAATTCAGGTTTTAGCAATAGTTAAGTAACTCCAATGTTTCAGCCACAAGATCTTGGTGATGTTGAATTATCTTTCAGCAGATTAAGTTTCTATGGAACTTGTTTCCAGATTTTTGAAAAGGTAATTTACCATTTGTTTTCATGGTGATGCACGTATTTCATGGTTTTACCACATTTACATTTCCACATACCTGATATAGGTGAAAACGCTCATTCTACTGGTTGAGTGATTAGGAATTTTAAAGCATAGACCTTTTACATCAAAAATCATTCCTGGCCTCTATTCATTTTGAGAGACAAAAATTTAGTTTTTAAGTCATGGCTTCTACTAGCTGAGAGCATAGATTCTTGTCATTACTGATTTTAATGCACTCATGAATGCTTCAGCTACTCAAAAGTATTGTGGAAAATGATTCAAAATTCAAATCTACTGAAAAACAAAGAGTTTTATCTAGCTGCAAAAGAGCCATCTGATGGCATTCATTCTGTTTGAATTGCAGTTATTAGGCTTTGCACAGTTTCATGCTTTAAAGAATGATAAAAAACCTAATAAAGTAATTCTCCTGGACCAGTTTTAATATCAGTTAATCATGTATGATTAAGATGATAGATAGCATTTATCACCATAGTAGCTGGTGACAGTAGCTCTTACTGTATTCTGAATTTCCAATATCTATCAAATACTTAGAAAATATGATGAGATAAACAATGTGTCATTACACATATTAGAACTTTAGAAAGGTATTTGCAAAGTTATATTTCTCGTGTCTCCAACACATGTGACTTATTCTCATGACTCACATTTGATATTTTCTGAAAGCTTGAGTTTTCAGTCTTGGATTCTAAGACACTGCCATTCTTTATGCCAGAAAGCAAACAAGCAGAAGGGTAAAGAAAACCTTAGAAACATGAACTTCATGACAAAAAGCAAAATTAATGAAAGCTTTTTAGTATGAATGAATAATAATAAAATACATAATTTTCCTAAAAAATGGCAAAATTTAATAAAGGCATTAATACCATTGATTTTTGCATTCACATGTAAAAATAACAAAAAAGAAATGCTACTTATTTATTCATGTCTGGCAGCCCATACAGTTTCCAGATAAACACAAGTTAGCCAGTATATGTATGCTGTAAGGTGACTGAAGATACACTGTTCCGCTAAGTGCATATCTTTCATCTCTTTCATCTCTTTCTTTTGTCCAAGTCTTGGGTAAATGCTGCATTGCAGTACACTTCCAGGGCTCAAAATCTATAGAATGAAAGGATTGCTTTTAGTATTTCAGTCTGTGCTGCTATTTTTTTAGAGGGGAGAGAAAGATATTAAAATAGTTTAGAAACAGAAAACAGTGTTTGAGGTGATCAATTTTTCTCCTTATATGAAAAACTGAAAGCAGCTTCCAACAACTGCATCAAAATTGCCAACAGCCACTGTTAATTCTCTGTCTCAAATTCACCGGACTTTTCCTCCAGAGTTTAATTGCAGTTATCTGCATGATTAAAGAAATCCCAGTACATGTCTCATGGCACTCAGCAGCATTCTTGCATCGTTGTGGTGGATGACAAAGGACTAACAATGGGCACTTATGGTCCTATATTTTTGCATAATGCACTGACATTAATTCTTTCAGAGTTGGGTTGGTACTGCCATATTCCATGGCTGGTCTCTGAGGCAGATGCACTAGTATAGATAAATCCATGCCAGTTTTAATCTAACTAGCTCTTCAGACAGTAAGCATGATAACCCCAGCAGCACAGACATTAGTGTAGCCAGCAAAAATGCTGCCCAAGGAGTTTTGAACATGCTCATGAAGCTATCCTGTGTGCATTTGCACACTGACACAGCTTGCTTGCCAGAGACATGCATTTGGGAGATTTTGCCATTTGTAGCTCCTGCAGTATGGATATATAAAAGTCGGGGCACTGTCTTGAGCCATGATAATAACTGGATTATCCTACTCCTGGTGTCTGACTAGGGAATGTGGCAAGCACCCTGGATACATCATTATAGTTTAAAGTTTAAAACAACAACAAAACTACCCCAGACCATACCCAAGGATTTAGAGGAAGGCAATCTAGTTGAAGGTTATTTCTCAGCTAAGTTATGGTCTAGACTGACCAATCTTGTCAAGCCTTTTATTCAAGGTTGAGTAAAATTACCATCATCATCTAATAAATCAACAAGCGTGTACCTCTCCAAATAGTATGTCTGTGTTAATGAATGAGGATAAACAAGTTGCCATGGTCAGAATACTGCTGTATACCTGTTCTTTTCACTGCATGCTATAAAGGATGGTGTAGGGACACCCAAGCCAGGGAAGGCCATGCTAGATCCATGACCAGCAATGGAAAAGCCACGTAGTCACAAAACTATGGCCATACTAATGAGCTCTGATGAATGTTAGAAACTTAGGTTCAGGATCATATTTGCATGACATACTGCTTTCAAATCTGAATTGACTTCTGCTCATGTGGAGGCAGTAGCTGAAGTTGATGTTTGGTTTGGAAGCTCTGCAGTGTACTCTGCTGCTTGGAGTCATGCTTTCTGAGCACACTCAGTCAAGCTTTAAGTTTTGCTACTTTTATCTCTCTGAGAGATGAATATCATGCTTCTTCCTACCCTGAACTGGAATCAAGGCTTAGATTACAGTTTCAGTTAGGCATGGATATATGGGACTGCAGGTCTCTGGAAAAAAAAACAGTCAACAGCTTTCATTTACAAGCACCTATAACAGTATTCATGGAGATTTAAAACTCATATAAGCCACTGAAATCCTTCTTGGTTAAGGAAACTGGAGATTCAGTTCACCAGTAAGCTCTGGATTCCTGGTCTTGGTTTCCCTCTATCTAATTTCCATCAGCTTGAGAGGTTACCTCTGAGTCACCTCACCTACATTTCCAAGAAACTAAATTCCTTTCTTTTCCTTGTAGTATTTTATGGGAAGCAGATTTTTTTTTCTTCCTGTTCCCATGTATCATGGGACCCAAAAAAGCACATCAAAGACTAAACTAAGTCTTGCAGTAGCCAGCTCACTGCTTGGATATGCCATACCCTTTTCTGGTCATATTTCAACAAGCCTACACAGAAATATTTGAACATACACTTGCAGGCACTACCTTTACAATTCTTAGTACAAGCACACCGAGTATGTAACTTTAACAAGTTGCAACAAGCATATGTCCAAGGATATTAAAGCACTTTTATTGCTTTTGAGCCTTATGATTCAGCCTAGAATTCAATCTGGTGTAACAGGAGAGCAAGCAGTAAAGTTTATTAAGGCAAAAGAAGTAACATGCTGTTTTGGGGAAAGTCACTGCTGCCCAGAGCAGGACAAGGGCAGAGCCTGCCTGTCTGATGAGCAGCCCTGGCTGCATATGCTCTTGGAGACTGTGCTAATGCTGTGACATGAGGGTCCTGGGAAGAGGCAACTGCCATTGACATCCTGCCCACTCCCTTCCATTGGTGAAGGACAAAAGATACATGAATGTAATGGCTAGTATCAGCCTCCCTGAAAGACAGTTCCACCTGCCATCCCCTTTCAGATATTTAAAATCAACCGTGTCTCCCTTACAATTAAGTTTTCTTAACAGTAATATAAATGGCAGTCAGCCTTTTAATTACATTAGTCATATGAACTTCATTGCTTCCTGTGCCATTATTCCTTAGAACAGTGATTCTTCACTTTTACCAGACCATGGAAACAAACCAGCTTTCCTTCTTTGATCAGCATATAACAAAGCAAATTTTTACAAGTACTAATAAGTTGGTGAAACTAGAAACATTGACTAGCGTATTATCTAGGGTTTCAAGAAAATCAATATTGCATAACTTGTCCAGCTGTTACATGAGCATTTGCAAGTATCAACTTTTTAGGTAGTCCTAGTTCTAATGAAGGTCATGGTAAAATTTCAGTGTTATCAGGATTCAGTACCATTGTGCTTTCAAGATCTGTATTTCATTAATTCAAATAAAAATATAATTTGGCTTTCATGATGTCCTCCTGTTTTGTCATAATCCTGACACATCTTCAATTGTCCATGTGATGTCAAAGAATTACTTCACAATTTCTAGCGTGAGAAACATGCTGAAGGAAACAATAACAGCTCCCACACACATACATCCAAAATAATATTTGCTGAAGTGGTGAGTGCTCTTTTCAAATAGCAGACAAGGCAAAAACCTTATTTTATTTCCCACTGGGAGATTGGGAAACCTCTTCCTTAGGGTCTGTTCTAGTCTTGTATTTCACTCCAGCTTATTCGAATGCGTCACCAACCTTGCAAAGGATAAGACCTCAGTACATTCATTACTAGATTAGAAGTTGTCCAAAGTCCCATAAATATGACTCACAGAGCACAAACATATTGCTGTAACTGCTCTGAACACAGCTGGGGTAACGACTATACTCAAAACAGATCAGCAGCCAGCAACAGAGAGGTGGGTGTAAAAATCAGAACTCATATGGCCAAGTTTTAGCCTCCTGCCATGGCAAGTTGAGTTTTTTTGTTTAAGCCAGATCATATATGCTACACTCAAAGAAACAGAAACTCAGACCAGTGTTATTGCTGCTTATGTCCTTTGTGGTCCCTCTGAGATCTGTCTTCACCAGGTCTTGTTTTCTGCACAAATGGGATTTAGAACAAAACAGCACAGACCATCTGGGCAAAGAATCAGTGGTGTCAACTAGCAATGACCCACATGCCAAAGGACAGCACGCTCCCTTGGGAGAAAAAGGCGATGCTCTACAGGAATGCCAGCGCATGACAGGAAATCAAGCATGATGCATTTCTGACCTAGTAGAGAAGAAAAATATCCACCTTCATGCAGCACAGTAGATGTCATAGAATCATAGAATAGTTAGGGTTGGAAAGGACCTTAAGATCATCTAGTTCCAAACCCCCTGCCATGAGCAGGG
>WTXV02010352.1:0-12759 GCA_009823435.2 Nymphicus hollandicus
GGGGTGGGGGGGGAAGCGAGAAAAAAGGGAGGGGAGGGGGGGGGGTTTTAAAAAAGGGGGGGGGGGGGGGGGGGGGGGGGGGGGGTTTGTCAAAAAAGGGGGGGGGGGGGGGGCCGGGGGGTGGGCCTTGCCGAGCTCCAGCGGACGCGCAGCTCCGCCCTTTCAGAGACCGCCCTCCCGAGCAAAGTCCCGCCGGGCCGGGCATGGCGCATGCGTGACCGGCGGTGCGGAGGCTCTACATAGGCTGTAGCGAGTGCCCGCCCCTTACAACGACACCAACATGGCGGCGCCCAGGGTGAGGGGCTGCAGCTGAGGGAGAGGGCTCCGGCGCGCAGGTAATCCGTCCCGTCAGGTCAACGGTTCTGCTATGGCTGTCGCCTGCCGCTGCTCATCCTCACGATCACCCTCCAGTGCTTCCTCTGCCGTGCCGCTGCCGGCTCCGCCAGCAGCCCCGTGCCCCGCAGCGTTCTCCTCGAGTCTCCCGCCGTGACTGCTCTTCCCCCGCTGGGAGAGCTACCGGCTCCTAATCCGACAGGGCCTTTACTAATAAACTGCAGGGAGGAGGGGAGGAACGTAGGGAGATACGTGATTTGTTTTGTAAGTCAAATTTGAGCCGTAGGGAAAAGAAAGGAAATTGGCTGCCTGCTTCAGAGTGAAGGGAATGTGCTGGTCCTTACCAAGCAATTTTCAGTATCTTAACTCAGTAAAGGCCTCCTCTCCTATATGCTTATTGTATCTTTCCAAAGCAGGGACTCGCCTCTTCTTCCTCTATCAGTTCAGCTTCTTCCTCCCTTTGTATACCTGCTGAGTTTGTATAGTCCCAGACTGGTTTGTGTTGGAAGGGACCTTAAAGCTCATCTAGTTCCAACCCCTGCCATGGGCAGGGACACCTTCCACCAGATGAGGTTGCTCCAAGCCCCGTCCAACCTGGCCTTGAACACTGCCAGGGATGGGGTAGCCACAGCTTCTCTGGGCAACCTGTGCCAGGGCCTCAGCACCCTCACAGGGAAGAACTTCTTCCTTATATCTAACTTAAATCTGTGCTCTTCCAGTGTGAAGCCATTTCCTCTTGTCTTGTCAGTCCTTGCTCTTAGCTTTGGCTTGTAACCTGGTGCTTCAAAGACCCCTACAGTGCTGGCTGGGATGCCTTCAGCTGTGGTGGGAAGGTGGACTCTTGTCTTAGTCCCACGCACGCAACCCTGGAAAGACAAAACCACCTAGTCCCACATCTTTTGTTTTTTGATATCCTCTGTATGTCCTTACTTGGCCCAACTTGTGACTTGCTGATTGTTGCATCTTGTGTCCAGGAGCAGGAAAGAGATCTTTTTCTCATCCTGGAAGTCCATGTGGTTAAGTGATCTTTGCTCTGGTACTGTGACCAAGGCTGTGCCCCTTTCCAACTTGCAGCCACTGCTTTGACCCCTGCTCGCATGACATGTAGGGCCTGAAGTCACCCAAATGTGCCCTGGCAGGTGTGACATTGGCAGATGGGTTTTTCCTGAGCTGTGCACAGGGGTCTAGCTTGTGTCTTTTCTGTGTGCCTTCATCAAAGGATTCATAAGACATAAGTAATAAGGAAGTAATTAATAAAAATAAGCAAAACAGTGCTTATCTTGCTGATTTTGAGCTTAGTGAATAAGGTTATGGAGGAAGGGAGAAATTAGGTATCTCTTCAATAACTCAAGCATCTGCACTGGGAATCCTGAGTTCAGTCCTGGATTATTTTGTTGTTACAAATGAGAGAGGTTTTAGAGATTAGCAACAAAAAAATAAAAGCACCAGAATGACATATAAGTGGAAAAAGAAATGTTTGAAAGCACCTGTTTGGTAGCTAAAGGGAGGAAAGGTGCAATTCTGTAGGTACGTAATGAGAGGGAACGAGGGCGTATGTGGTGGATTTTAAAGGAGTATAACTCTCACTAGTTTACTGGAGACCTAATTTACATGCTATAGCAGTTATTTCTACTGATAATGTTGTTATCATGTGGGAAATGCATAAATAAAGCCATTAGGTTTTATTTCACAAATTAGGGGTGAAGGTGAGGAAGAAATCTCAGAGTAGGGATTGGGATTTGTTTAATGCTATATTTCCTACTGTAGGAAGTAAAATCAGCAAATATCTTACTGAGACAGATCCTGAACATGCGGACTATTTGATATTTCTCCCATTTACTAGTTTTATTTCGGAAGACTCACTCTAAAGCATTTGAGGAGTTCTTTTAACTGGTTTTGGGTTTGTTTTTTTTTATTTTAGTTGAAAGAGGAAGCCTTAACAAAATTCAATTTAGAATATCTAGCTGAAATCTAATTACAGTCATCTTCCCCCATCTCTTTTCAGTGATGACAAATTCAGTTGTTTTTCAGAATAATTTCATGCAACTTCCCCTTCTCCCTATTTCATTCTGAATTTTTACTAACACCCTGTTAGCTGTCTTCTCCTGTTCAGGCAGCTGAGCACCTTCAACTAACTGATCCTGCTCTTAGAGGAGATGAATGCAAGATTAGTCTCTTATTAGAGAAGACATTTAACAGAATAGTTTTGTTCCATTCCAGGGGCACAGTTAATTCTCTTGGCTAAAAAAATAAATGCTTTTATAATTCAAATGCATGGTAATAAAATGCACGTACCGTGAAAAACAGCCAAGTAATCTAAATCAAGCTAAAATGTTTCACAGCTACCAAATTTCTGTAATAACCACTGAATTCCTGTTATATATTGTAGACTGAAATACATATTTTTGTCTTTTTCAGAAATCATAACCTTAAGAATGCAGCCGGTTTGTCAGACAATTGGTGCTTGTTCCTTGTGTTTGAAGAGACAACTAAATGGCTTCATGGGATTAATTAAATGGCAGAGAAGACTGGTTCCTGCTTGTGTCAGAACTATTTACAGTGAGACGGGGAAATGGGAAAAAACCTATGGGCTGGAGACGAGGAAAAGAGTTGAAAATTGGTGGCTCCCACGAATAAAGGATCAGTTCTGCAGAATTTCAGAAACTGATGTAAGCATTATGAGACATTTGGAAATTACATGTTTGGTATTTTTGTTTTCTCAGAATGAAGTTAATTGAAACTTACTTATTACAGTTGGCTTCTAGTGCTAAGATGTATGTTATGTTTTAGGGGAAAATACTTTTATAGAATAGTAGATTATTAAAAACAGTTGATGAAATAGGTGGAAAAATAATGGTTAAAAAAAACCTGGGGAAAACCACGATGATAAGCAAAGTATGAGCCTATAAATTTAGGAAGTGTTCAAGTAATCCTTTCTTCATTTAGTATACCACATTTAGGAATTAATTATTTGAAGTATTAAATGAAACACCTATGTTTGTAACTTCTGTAAACAATTTTCTCAAGATGTTGTTCCTCATGCTTATGCCAACTCTATTACACTGCACACTGTGATTCATTAAAATCCATATTAAGGGAAGATGATTTTTTTAAGGATATTTTCTGGTTTACAGTGTTTTAGAAATAGTAAGTGACTTGCAGGAAAGAAAAAGCTTTCCCATGCAATAAAAAAATCTTGAAAACAATGGTAATCCTGGTCTCTGACTCTTCTTGCCTTCACAATTACGCTCACTCACATAGGTATAAAAACATTTTTATGCCTCTCTTCATCTTTGTTTATTCTTTCCTAAAGTACACTCCCTCTCCAACAAAAATCGGACATATTGAAATGTCAAAGACAGAAAAGGGGTTTGCTTTTTCTGAGGAGGAAAACACATGAAAATAGTGTGCATGCATAGAGTAGGAGGGAAAGCATTAATTTAGTCTTCTGTCTGTAATATCTGACAATATACAAATGCATAGGTATCATATACATCTGATAAGTTTAAATTGTATTTTTAATGATACTTTTGTTTTATCCTTACAGTTGAAGTAGATTTAATAACATCTTAAGAGGCAGATAGTGTGTAGTGCTGCAGTGAAGTTTTCACATTATTTCTGATTTTGCTAGAATTGGAGAAAAGCAATAAAGAAGGAACATTTGGTAAATATAAATAGACCTCTTTTCAAAATACTAAAAGCTGCCTTTTTTTTTTCCTCATTATTAACTTAAGAAAAATACTGTAGGAACTTTTCAAGCATGTATTGGTAAATTCAATGGTAATCGAGATGCATTAGGAATAACTTATATGAGAGAAATAACATTTGACTTCTGGGTAACTTCTGTCAGTTTACCCAAACCTAACTAAATGAAATTTTTACTTTCTTTTCACTATGCAAGATAGTGCTTGTAATACTTCTTTGGAGCTGAGTGTATGTAGTGGTTCTGAATGATTTCACTTCAGTGGATGCTCATGATTGAGTTAGTCAGTGAGTTACTGCAGCTGATGAAAAGCAACTGGCCAGGAGCATGCTCCATGTTTATTTAAACAATATAATCTGTCATGTTTTCCTATTTTGGTGGGACAGACTAAGAGCACACAGGTAATCAATTACAGATGCTACGGTAGGGAATGGTGATTTGTAAGCTGCAGTTCTGTTAATTAATCTTTTGTTGAGTAAAAATTTATTAAAAACATAGTTTTCAAGTGCCATATGAATATATGAGATGGCAGCAAAGTCTGGTAAAACATCTCCATCCCTAAAGATCTTGGATCTGAAGAAGGTTCCAGCAGAACCTTGTTTCTCTTCACAGTACCCTGTAGTTTATAATGTCTGCTTGTATTTAGTCAACTGAAATGCAAACTCATTTGCTTACAACTTCTAAAATTTCTTTTTAGAAATCAAGACCAAAATTTTATGTGCTTTCTATGTTCCCATATCCTTCTGGAAAGCTTCACATGGGCCATGTTCGTGTCTACACCATCAGTGATGCAATAGCTCGATTCCAGAAAATGAGAGGGATGCAGGTAAGAAAAGGTCATTTGAAGGACTGGGTGGGTTTTTGACGTTTTAATATCATAATTGGTCAGGAAATGAATGTTTTCAAAATCCATGAAGGTGAAGGTTTAGTTGGAATATATGCTACAGATGCATAGATGACCTGTGGAGCTTTGAATATTGACATTTCAGACTTTTTAAAAGCAGGTAGTGTTCTGAACTCACTGTTGATAATACTTTATTAGAAGCTATCTCCAATGATAGAACTGATGCTGTATCAACTACCTGAGTCTGTTGAGGTTCAGCACAGTGTTGAGGAGACTGAAGATCCTGCTGGCATCCGGGTGGGACGATGGTGGGGGAAATGTGTAGCTGGCAAGAGAAAACTGAGGCACCACAGAAGTCAACTTCTTTCACCTCTTCTGCTCTTGAGAGCTGGTTGATGTCCTTTGTCAGACTCAGAGGGATGTCCTGCACCTCTGTGCCAGCTGGGAGGGAAACCTTTTGTCATGACTGCTATAAGTCAGATCATACAATTATAGAATCACAGAATGGTTTGAGGTGGAAGGGATCTTAAAGCTCAACCAGTTCCAACCCCCTGCCATGGGCAGTGACACCTTCCACTAGACCAGGTTACTCCAAGCCCCATCCAACCTGACCTTGAACACTGACAGGGATGGGGCAGCCACAGGTTCTCCAGGCAACCTGTGCCAGTGTCTCAACATCCTCATAGTAAAGAATTTCTTCCTAGCATCTAATCTCAATCTCCTGTTTCAGTTTAAAATAATTCCCCCTTGTCTTGTCCCTACATGCCTGTGTAAAAAGTCCCTTTCCAGCTTTCTTGCAGACCCCTTTAGGTATTGGAAGAGATGACTAGGGTCATGTCACACATCACGTAGGTGTAGTAAAAGAGATAATAAACTTGAAATCATTTTCTAAACCACTGTGCATGTTCTTTCATCTCTATAGCTACTACATAAATAGATCTGTCCTGGACATTATTTTGAGGGTATTTTTAATGTCTCTTTACATTCAGGTTTCTGATTGAAACTTGCATTAGTGTGCTTCTTCAGTCCTTTAACTTGAAGAATGCTATTGGTTGTTCAATTGACCTGCCTTTTGAATGTGATAAGTGAATACACTGCATGATATTTTTAATATACATGCTAGTATTGGGAAGATTTGTGTGAGTAGGTGAGTTATGCAAGTACTGATGTGAAAAAATGTCTGTACATGAGCTGTCTGGAGCATCAGTCAGCCCTTTTGTGGAGCCTGGAGCTGGTAATGAAGCTGTTCTTCCCAGATCCTTTTGCACATGAGCGTGAGAAATGAGACTGTGTCTTGCTTTTGGCTGCTTATCTGTATCCAGGGGATTTTTAGAAGCCAAATGTTACAAAAATTAATCTCACTTTAGGTGCATCAGTTTGTAGCAAAAGAAGGCATTTGTCTAAACAAAGGGGGTTCAAATAAGAAAATACGTATTATACGTGGAAAAAAAATCTGCTTTGTTTCATTGTTTCTGTCCAGAAACAGGTCACCAGCAATAGTAGTGGTGAAAAAGAGCTGAACTGCAGAAACTAGTATTTCAGTGTGCCCTTAAAAACATGCTGTTGAGATATGTAGTTCATGTGAAGTTTACCTTTCTTTTTTTCTCTTTTATACCAATAGTTTTGATTACTGGTGGGAAGAGGGAGAGGTGTGTGTGCTTCAATGGGTTGTTCACAGGTGGTTTAGGCTCCAAATGAGATTTTCCATGTGGGAAAGCAGGGAGTTAGGGAGTCATATTTCCTGACACTGTGATATGAGGAGCAATCATCTGTCTGATAATAGGGAAAACTTGTAAGAGAGAATAGCATTCCGATTTCAATTAGATGTATGTATCACAAATGTGCTGTGCATGGACCCTGGCTTGAATCACAGTTGATCACAGATTAATACCTTTGGTTTTGTTGCTGCACCAGCAGAGTTGCGTTTTAGCTCAGTATTGAAAATGAGAATGCTGCGGAGTCGCATCTGTAAAATCCTGTTGTTTTTACACTGAGTTGGTGCCTAGGGCACCTTTATAAACATGTCTATAAAATATTTTGAATGAAATAATCTGTTGCAAGACAGAAGATTGGAAGGTTGTGGCAAAGAGGAATAAAAATAATTCAAACCAGTAACAAAAGGTGCTCTTGTGCTTCTGAAATGGACAGGATTTTCACATGGTGGTAGTTTATGACATTAGTATTGCCGGCCTTGCTTTGTTAGTGCTTGTTCGCTTACGTGCAACCAAAGAACAAGTGGTTTATATAAATACATTTATAAGGGGTAAAAATTTTAATTTCTTACAACCTGTAAAATGTTACTCAATCACCTTTTGCTATTGTTAAACTTGGGTAACTTTAATCTTAATTACTGAGTTTATAGCGCATTTGTAGGTGTAAGAAATGGGATCGTTTTTATCACGTATTGAATATACATGTGTTTAAAGACAGCGTCTTAAGTACTGGCCTTTCTTCCCTTGCCTATTAAACAGGTTTTTTTGAATACTTGCTGAATTGCTAGATTGTTTTTCTATATAGTATGCACTTACATAGGAAAGAGATATATCTCTTTCAACACCATTTATTTGGCTGCAAGCCACTGTTCATTATTTGAAGGCCTGTGTGATTGTGTATTTCCTTTTTTGCTGACAGGTGATTAATCCAATGGGGTGGGACGCATTCGGTTTACCAGCAGAAAATGCTGCAGTTGAACATGGGCTTCACCCTGCAAGCTGGACACAAAGGTACTTTATAATGAATTTAAGGAATACGACATTTCCACTGTGAATATGTGTACTGTGGCCCCCATAAACCAACAAAAGAGAGCAAAACCCGTGTAAGAGTAGAAGAAATCCAGTACAGAAAGAAGCAGGATTGTTTGCTAATGTTTTATGGGACTTTGCAGAGGAATCAGTTTTGAAAAATAAGTGTATCAGGATGATTTTTAAGGTTTTAATCTCAATAGATTTTAAATTGTAAAAATGTAGAATATTGCAAGAGTGACATTTCCCAAACACCCAAATCAGCGAGTAAGAAATAAATCAGAATTTCATTATGGTGAGGTAAATCGTAGTATAGAATACTCTGTTGAAAAGTGAGCTATGTGGTTAGATTTATTAGCAGTTTCAGTACCATGCAAAAGAGAAAAAAGATAGTTGCATTTGAGACTGGGTTTTGGAAAGTGATAAGCAGAATTCAGTGTTATGTTCCCCTAATATTCTTTAAAATTAATAGTTTCTATAAATGACTCAGAAACCGATCTTAAGTGAAGCCCTTTGTTGTGCTCTGGATGCAGTAATCTAGCTGTGGTAGCATTCTGGATCTTGATCCATTTCTTTCTTTGATAGTGCTTCTTGTCCCACATCAAGATACTTGATACTTTTCCAACTAAAATAGTATGGCAACTGACTTAATTTAGGGAGAATGCAAATGTGCATCACACACAAATTCTGAGTTAGTTATGCTCATTTAAATATTTCCTGTATGTATGGTTTAGATAAGAATATGTGTGAGAACCAGTTACTATCAAGATGCAAAACCCTGGTTTCTTAATTTTGAGAGAGTCTGCAAAGTCACCCTGCACAGCTGACCGAGTTGAATTGGCTCAAAAGAAAAGCAGTGAGCATGTGGGGCAGAGACAGCAATAGCAAAACCCGTATCAGCTCAGCCTGTTTCATCTTAGCAGTTTGTCTAGGTCATATAAAAAAGCATGTGTCGGGGCACAGCCTGAGCTGATTCTCTTCTGCTATTCTCTCTGCTGTCCTGTTTTTTCTTGTAAATGAGTGTGCATTGTTCCATACACTTAAAAGGAGTTCAGGTAGTAGTTACAAGTACAAGGTGTTCTATACTGGAAGAAAATCTTGCATTGAAAATTTCCTTACTACTGAAGAGAGTGATCGTCTAGTTTTAAGTTAGATAACAATATTATAACAACAGAGTGAGAAAAGTTAGCACATCATTGTTGGGACTGATTATAGTAACATCCAAATAGGAAAATTATTTACATACCTATTTAATTTTGGTTGTGATAAGGAAGGGAGTTGGTTCACCACACAGGCAGTTTAAATTCTGACCTCTGTAGTAACTCCTGTCTTCTTCACTGCCCCGGCCCTGAATGTTTCTCATGCCTGCAGCAGGGAGGACTGAACTGAACGTGGAGCTGTGATGGTGTGATAGCAAACTGATATGCTTTGGTTATCCCTGGTGCAGAGCCAGTCACCCCTGTAAAAGGGGGCACACTGTAAGCCTTTCAGCTTAGTTATTTCAGGAGTGAGCAACCAAATTTCAGAGCATCCTGATTTTCTCAAGAGGTGATTTAAAATGCTCAAATTGACTATTACTTCTTATATTCTCAAAGTTAAGGAAAAGAAACCAACCCATAAACCACACTGAAGACTGAGTTACTTATAGAAAATACAGAAACTTTAGTTATTAAGAGTTAGTATAGTGGCAGAAGTTTGGTGAAAGTACACTGACATTTGAATTATTTTTATTATTGGTACAGTTCATTTTAAATGGGACTTTAATATAAACAGTACTACTGAAAGGATGGCTTCTCCCAGTGGAAGCTGTGAGTCCATGAGAGGATTTCCTGGTACCCATATCAGGAAAGGGGTACAGGAGGTCTTCTCTGGTGTAAATGGGGCTCTGTGGCTGTTAATGCTGGATATACTTGCATTACTCAGTTACAGTTACTCAACAGTGCAAGTTTGTTCTGGATGAGAATTAAATGCTTGGCTTCATGACTGTCAAATTAGCCACTTTGAGGCTAGATGATACTTTATCTGACATAATGCATTTTAGTAGGAAGTTAAAAGTCCATAAAAAACTTTAAGCTCACTAGTTAATACCCAAAAAACTGTAAACTGGTAAACTGTGTTTAGTATACATTCAGGATAAACTTCACTGTATGTTCTGTTCTATATTATTTTACATTTTAATATAATTCATCTGGGGTAAGCTCTATCCCTACAGTTTTGCAGTTGGCTTAAGTTCATGGCTGTGTTGCCACCAGAAGTTTAGGGCTTCCTTGTCACCTCCCGGGACATACGTTCCCACCACCTCCTTTGGGTTGGCTCTGCTGTTTTTGCAGCCACTGTGTTGGTTTGATCAGCCTGTTGATCAGAAGGAAGCAAGAAAACTGGGGAGGTTCTTTTGGAGCACGTTACGTAGAGCGTGTTTTCAGTTGAGGGAAAAGGTGATTCAGCTCGTCCTATAGACACACAAACACCAGAGCCAAAGTAAAATATAGCCAGGATAGCACTGCCAGGATAGAGCAGGATTAAGGTGATGGTGAAAGTGCAGCCTACTGCATTGTGAAGATTTCGGAGGGCTCAACTACAATACAGATAATTAAAACAAATGAGAAGTGCTGCTTCAGGAATGTTTCCCTCAAACTGTGGTGCTATATTTGCTTTTCAGTTATGCTCAGATTAAGAGAAGAAAAGTTGTTGTCTTCTATAATACACAGCTTTGAAATTGAACCAGAATACACTAGGGACTTTGAAAAGTATTATTTAATATGAATATTCTGACAGTTCCTTGAGTGTGACTTCTAGTAAGATAATAGTGGTGCTTAGAGGTTAATTAGTGCTTTTGATTTCTCAGAACTTTATAAGCGCCTGATTATAAATATAATCACAGCAGAAGTATTTTAAGTTAATTTTGTATTATTATTTTGCAGTAATATCCAACACATGAGAGAACAGTTTGATGCACTAGGCCTGTCTTTTACATGGGAAAGGGTAAGATTTTCTTTTCTAAGGGATTCTGCCTTATTTTGTTGTGTGATGGAACATTGAAAAACATTCAGTTTCACTATTTTACATATGACAATATAGAAGCCTTTGAAAGTGACCAGTTTAAGTTGTTAAACTGTAAAATAGATCTTTTCTCAAGCTTTTTACAGCTTTGGATATACTGGTATCACCTGAGAATGTCAAGGTTTAGGAGAATCTTTAATTCCAGTTTTGCATTTGGGTTGCGTTTTCAGCTCTTTCAAAGTAGCAATGTTCTCTCTTAGAAGTTAGGCAGTGGTCTGAATAGATATGTATGAAACAGCGTTTGTTTAAGGTGTATATGTTTTGAGGAGTGCTTTTTTCAATGTGCATGTATTTAGAATATACTCAGGGGTTGAAAGCTAGTAACTTGAAATGATGGTTTGGTTCTGTTATTCTGAATTTGGAGCATAAGCCTGCATTTTTGTAGGTGTTCCTATCATGACCATTTTGGAAAACACAAATCTTACCTAAATACACTAGTGCCTGAGAATCAGGTGTTCATCTTAAAACCTTACCAAATACAAGCTAATGTAATCAGACATAAGTTAATATAATTTTCAAGATAAAAAAGAAATCAATTTTTAAGCAATTTTTAGGTTACTGCATTTACAATATCAAAGTGAATCAAAGTCAGTCACTACCTTTACATTCTCAGCAATAACTGCTGCTTATCACCTTAATATGATTCTGTATAGAGTGTTAGAGATGCTAATCTTGGATTTTTATAGCAGTATTGTAGATCTGAAAAGGAAAAGGATTAGTTTTCTGGCAGTCTGAGACCTGCCATCTGTTTTCTTTAATCTTGAGGGTGAATCTTAAATCTGAAAAAACTATATTTTAACATGTCATATATATGTCAAGATTTTTTAATAAGGTTTGAGTTTTCTTGGTAGCCAAAAAGTTGCTCTGAAAAGATTTGTTGGGGAAGGGTCACTGCACACGTTCTTGACAATTATTTTCTTACATTTAAAACTGTTGGTATCTCACATTTTCTGTGTGTGAAATACAGCAATACTTCAATACTGAAATCATACTTGTGGGCTGTATTATGGAACACACAGGAGTTGAATGTTATAGATTGCCTTTCAAGAAAAGTAACTTTCGTTTAACCCTTCCATTCAGAAAAAGAGGTTGAGAACTGGCAGTACTGAATAAGTACATAAAGAAAAGTCACCTGGCAAGTCTATGCCTTTTCTTTGAGGCTTCCTTCACTTTTCTAGTGAACCAGACTTTGGTTAATTAACTTTGATTTCTGAATACTTGTGAAAAGGGCTTTGATGCTTTACAGCTACCCCATTTAAACAGTAGTGAAATTGAAATAGGGGTACATAGTTTGTGTTTTGGAAACGTAAAATTTTAAAACACCTAAAAAGTGTTCCCCAAAACACAAAGAAGTTTGGAAAGATAGCTGTAAGTTATTCTACCTAGAAAGCCTGCCTTTATTAACTGGTGTAAGTGTGACCTGAATGGTAACCATTAGAAATAGATATGTTTATTCATTGCAAAAACTGTATGATGCCTGAAATATACCTGTATTATGTGATCTCCAAATGCACAGATGTTTGAGCTAGCCATGAAAGAACTACCTTTGGAAGCAGAATGGCTAAGCTGCAGCAAAGTGAATTTTCCAGGCTGATAAAGCAGCTGTGATTATTTCCATTCATTTTCTGCTCTTACATCTATATCCACATTGATTTTACAGAGGTTTTAGATTCCATGTTAACAGGTAAACTTCTGTTTGCGCATCAAACCCGCACAAAGCCCATGTTCTCTTATTTTTCTTGCAGGTGAATATCCCTCGTTATAAACATTAAACAAATGGTCGCTGTACATAAATACATACACCAACATTTATGTGTTCTCTGTGGTGCAGGTTGTACTCTCCTGAGTTAATTGTTTAAGTTAAAATGCTGTAAGAAAATAGTAAGAATAGTTCCAGGGTTTTTTATTTTACTTCATTTCTCCAGGAAGTGACCACTTGCTTACCAGAGTACTACAAATGGACACAATATCTCTTTCTTAAGCTTTTTGAAGCTGGGATAGTGTATCAAAAAGAGGTAGGTACAAACTTTGACCATACTTTACAAGTACACTAATTCAACATTCACATTTATTAAGTG